>CM037092.1:17437899-17686491 GCA_020916435.1 Oxytropis ochrocephala
AATCTTGGTTGGAAAGATCACCCAAATTTTAGATGGAACAACAACAAAGGTGCACTGCTGTACCTAGAAGCGCTCCAACTACACAAACCAACCCACCAGATTCCCGACTCAAAATAACCAAAGAACTTCTCAACCTACCAGCGATAATTCTCTAGAAACCATGCTCAAAGCATTCATAGGTGAATCTAGAAGCGCTAGACAAACCCAAGATGCTTCCATCAAGAACTTAGAGAATCAAGTTGGGCAATTAGCCACGACTCTGTATCAAAGGCCACAAGGTGCCTTACCTTCAAATCTGAAGCTACACCTTCTCAAACCAAAGGAAAGGAGCGAGGTTAAGGCTATTTCTTTGAGAAGTGGTAAGGATTTAGTAGAGTTAAGCGAGAAGGAAAGTGTAGAAAAGGGAGAAAAAACCAAAAATCAAAAAGAAACCAATGCGAAGCATCTAGTGCTCTGCATCACAAGAAGTTCAAAGTCCACTACCTAAGTTAGTACTGAATACCCTCCTCCTCCTTACCTCAAAGAAAAAAGCACATGAGGAGAAGCGGTTTGGTAAATTCCTAGAGGTACTAAAACAATTACACATCAATGTTCCCTTAGTAGAAGCCCTCCAACAAATGCCAAATTATGCAAAATTTATGAAGGATGTGCTTACTAAGAGAAGAAGATTAGAGTGAGTTTGAAAGCAGTTGCCATGATTGAAGATTGTAGTTTGCTTATGCAAAATAAGATCCCTAGGAAATTGAAGGATCGAGTAGTTTTACAATTCCATTTTCTATAGGAAAATCCTATCTTTAGTAAAGCTTTATGTGATTTAGGTGCAAGCATCAACTTGATGCCTAAAACTATTTTGACCGATTAGAAATAGGAAATGCAAAACCAACCAACTGTGACACTTCAATTAGGTGATGAATCAATAGCCTATCTGAAGGTATCATAGAAGACATCCTAGTTAAGGTAGACAAATTTGTATTCCTGTAGATTTTGTTATCCTTGACTTTGATGCGAGATAAGGAAGTGCCTATTATCCTAGGAAGACCATTTTTAGCAACTGGTAAAACCATAATTGATGTGCGCGAAAGGTGAACTCACTATGAGAGTGAATGATCAAGAGATCAAATTCAATGTAATGAATGCTATGAAGTATCCTTCGGAAGAAGCAGAAGAGTGTTCATCCTTATTCTCTCTAGATCGATTGGTAGAAAAACAATTTTACAAGCAAGTATGATCACTTAGCCAATGCGGATGCATTAGATGCATTTGCATTGCATGAAATGATTTGAAATACTAGAAAAGAGAATCGCCAATAGAAAACTCTCTTGTAAGGAAGTATGGGCTAGGACTTATGAACCACTCAATCTTGAGGATCCAAGTCTCAAGAAGAACTTACCTCGATAGAACAACCTCCTAAGTTAGAATTGAAGATCTTGCTGAACACCTTAAATATGCATTCTTAGGAACAAATGAAACTTTACTGTTATCATTGCTTACGATTTAACATCAAAGCAGAGAGTGATCTCATTAGTACTCTCGAAGCATACCAAAGCTATAGGTTGGCAAATGGCGGATATCCAAGGAATTAGTCCTTCTATATGCATGCACTGAGTCATTTTGGAAGAAAATTCCAAAAACAAACATAGAGAGTCAAAGAAGACTAAATCCTATCATGAAAGAGGTTGTGAAAAAGGAAATAATTAAGTGGCTAGATCTTTGGAATCATATACCCATATCGACGGTGCTTGGGTAAGCCCTCGTCCAATGTGTACCAAAGAAAGGGGGTGTGACGGTGATAGCCAATGAAAAGAATGAGTTGATACCAACAAGAAGCATCACACAGGTGGAGAATGTATGGATTACGAGAAAACTCAACAAAGCTACAAAAAGGATCACTTTCCTTTACCATTCATAGACCAAATGCTAGATAGATTAGCGGGGAAAGAATTTTATTGTTTCCTAGATGGCTACTCAGCTATAATCAAATAGCCATTGAGCTGAGGATCAACACAAAACCACCTTTACATGCCCTTATGGTACTTTTGCTTTTAGGAGAATGCCATTTGGCTTATGTAATGCACTGCTACATTCCAAAGATGCATGATGTCTATATTCTCGATTTCATTGAGCAATCAATGGAAGTATTCATGGATGATTTCTCTATCTTTGGAGAAACATTTCAAGTTTGCTTAACAAACTTGGAACAAATTCTCAAGAGATGTGAAGAAACAAATTTAGTTTTAAAGCTGGGAAAAGTGCCATTTCATGGTACAAGAAGGCATAGTGCTAGGACATAGGATTTCAAAGAAAGGTCTAGAGGTAGACAAAGCTAAAGTTGATGTCATTGAGAATCTACCACCACCCAATACAATTAAAGGTATCGGGAGCTTCTTAGGCCATGCTTTGGTTTCTATAGAAGGTTTATCAAAGACTTTTCAAAAATCTCAAAACCATTATGTATGTCGCAACATGATGTAGAATTTATCTTTGATAACTTTTGTATAGAAGCTTTTGACAAGCTTAAAAGGCATTGGTGATGGCACCAATTATAGTAACTCAGTTGGAGCGAGCCATTTGAATTAATGTGTGATGCTAGTGACTTTGCAGTAGGAGCGATCCCAGGGCAAAGGTATGATAAGGTCTTTCATTCCATATATTATGCTAGCAAGACATTAATTGAAGCTCAAGTGAACTACATCCATGAGAAAAGGAATTATTAGCCGTGGTCTTTGCATTTGAAAAATTCAGATCATACTTAGTTGGCACTAAAATTATTGTCTACACCGATCACTCGCCATTAAGTATCTAATTTCAAAGAAGGATGCAAAGCCAAGGTCGCTAAGGTGGATTTTACTCCTACAAGAATTTGATCTAGAAATTAGAGACAAGAAAGGAGTAGAAAATCAAGTAGCGAGACCATTTATCAAGGATTGAAGGAGAATCACTTGGTACACAAGGAGAAGAAATCAAGGAGAGTTTTCGGATGAGAAACTATTAGCAATCACGATCAATGCAAAACATGAAAGCGCATTTGCTATAAGCAATGCGAGAGCATCAAATGCATCGCACCATGGTTTCTTGATATTGTCAATTTCCTTGCAAGCAAAGTAGTACCAGTGAGTATGACATATCAACAAAGGAGAAAGTTCTTCCACATGGTTAAACAATACTATTGGGATGATCCATTCCTTTACAAGATGTGTCTGATCAATTAATAAGGAAATGCATACCGAAGAGGAGCAACAAGCGGTGCTTACGCATTGCCATTCGCGCACCTTATGGAGGACACTTTGGAAGCACTAGGGCAAGGAGGCTAAGGTATTACTGATGCGGTTATTTTTGGCCTACTTTATTTAAAGATTCACATTTATTGGTCAAACATTGTGATAAATGTCAAAAAGCGAAATATTTACGATAAGCATGAAATGCCTAGAACAAATATTTTAGAAATTGAATTATTTGATGTTTGGGGCATGGATTTCATGGGACCTTTTCCACCCTCTTTTGGCAATTTATATATCTTAGTAGTTTATTGATTATGTGTCCAAATGGGTAGAGCGATAGCATTACCCAATAATGATGCTAAATCGGTGAGTAAGTTTCGCAAAGAAATATATTCACTAGATTTGGAACTCCTAGAGCTATCATTAATGATGAAGGTTCACACTTTTGCAATAAGATCATAGAAAACCTTCTAGCTAAGTATGGAGTTAAGCATAAGATAGCTACTGACCTACCATCCTCAAACTAGTGGACAAGCGAATTATCCAATAGGAAATTAAGAGAATGCTAGAAAAATGGTAAGTCCAAATAGGAAAGATTGGTCTTTACATTTGGATGATGCTTTATGGGCATATAGAACAAAGCATTCAAAACACCCTTAGGAATGTCCCCTCACAAATTAGTCTATGGAAAAGCATGCCATTTACTGTAGAATTGGAAAACAAATCCTATTGGGCTATCAAAAAGCTCAATTTCAATTTGAACAAGGCGGTAAAAAGAGAATGTTAGAGCTTGATGAGTTAGAAGAAATTAGGCAAACCTCTTATGAGAATTTGAAATCTACAAAGCTAAGACTAAGAAATGGCATGACAAGAAAATTCTCGTAAGAGAATTGAAAGAAGGAGGACTAGTTACGCTATACAACTCTAGGTTGAAGCTATTTCTGGAAAACTAAGGTCAAGGTGGTCGGGACCATTTAAGTTGATAAAAGTTTATCCACATGGAGCGATAGACTTATTTGATAAATCCTCAATATTGTCTTCAAGGTGAATGGTCGGAGAGTTAAAATGTACTATGGTGAACATGTGGTGAAAGACAAAACCACCACTCATTTGCAAAATCTCTAAATGAAAAGAGGTAGTCAGTGACAAGACTCTTAAAAACAAAGCGCTTAATGGGAGGCAACCCATTGTTTTTAATTATTTTTGTGCAATTTTATATTTTTAGTTGTTTTGCGTAAATCGCAGAAACTAATGCACTGTTGCATCAAGTGCATTGCATTGAGGAAAAACGTGCCCTGCATCAGAAGATTATAAACTTGAAGAAAATTGGTTAAGTGTGAATCATAAGGCTTCAGGAAGATCAAAGGAGGTTAAGTAAGATTAATGACACATTGGTAGCCAAAGCAAGACACTTGGCAAGATGCATGCGCAAAGACGCAATGCTAATCGGCTACCTAATAAATCCACTAACTTCCTCTTCCACGAAACATAAAGCCTTCATTGTTACCGTTACCCCTTCATTCGCAAACTCTCACAAATTCTCTCATCTGAAACACAAATCAATCTTCTCATTCTCAATCCAATCTTTTCCAAAACACACAAGCAATCAAAAACCTAGAAATTCATTACAATAGTGAAGAAGCAATCAAAGACAGAAATCATCAGCGAGCGGGCCAAAACTCCCCAAAAGAGAAGAAAGCCATGCATGCAGGATCATCATCAAGGAAAGGAAAGCCAAAGAATCATCAATCGAATCGATGACAATGTTCATCTATGGAACATGCATCTATTGCCGAGAGAGGTATGATTTGAAAAAGGCAGCCCATCATTCATGTCAATGATGGCCAATCTCAATTGGGACCACTTCGTGCTACCAAGAGGAGGCTATATTGAAGACATAGTGAGAGAATTCTATCTTTGGCATCACACCACAAGAAGGAGAGAGAACATTCCTACACTTCCATGGTGAGAGGTAAACTTGTACACTTCCATGCCAAGAAATTGAATGAACATTATATCTTTGAAATATAATGGGAATGAATTTGAAAATAGAGTGGCAAATGCCTTTAAGAAAGAAATGGAAGAAATAAGGAGTAGGATTGCTATACCGAGTGCATTTGGGAAAAATTCACACCTAATGAGATTAAGCTTAGAAGTAACTATTTGGTAAATGCATTAGGTAATTGGCATCTGTTCATAGCTAATTCAATTTTGCCTACATCACATACATATGCTATGACCAAAGAGAGATTGATCTTGTTAGATACAATTCTCTCTGAAGGACATGTAGACATAGGTAGATTGATTGCTAGGAAATTCTTGCATGTTCAAATAAATCAAAGGGATTTGCTTTTTCCCTTGTCTTATTACTTGCGCTATGCATGAAAGAAGGAGTCCCTATTTGCCGCTAATGAACAAAGAAAGTTTCCCCCAGTAATTTAAGTCTTTGAAGTGAAGGAAAAGTTGAGAAATGTAAGAGGCCCCGCACTGCAATGCAAGAGCATTACATGCTGACGAGAGAGAGGCGATCTGGAAATTTCGGAATGATCAACATGGTAGCTTCAATTGGTCTTTGACAAGATCTTTGATCTTGTGGGCCAAATGAATGCCCCGAATTTCCTAGTTGGGTGCTAAGATCTCGAAGGTGAAGAAAAAGAAGAGAGAAAGAAGTTGAAGAAGAAGGAAAAGGAAAGGAGAAGGTAGGAGAACCTAGCACTAAGAAGAAAGTGGCTAGGAAACAATACAAAGTCTGTAAGAAAGTTGTGGTAGAACTCGTAGTTGAGGAATTGTATGATTCGAATCGAAGGCGAGGATGAGGAATTACAAGAAATGGATAAAGAATTAGAAGAAGAAGAGGAGGAAGAGAGTGATGAGGAAATTGATGAAGAAGAAGAGGAACAAGCTAGAAGTGTGATCTTAGAGGAGATTGCTAGGCGAAATATGCCAAACAAACTTACGCATCAACCCAACCGAAACACCTATCACTTCACCAAGAACCAAATCACCCATCATCTCACCAAACCAAGAATCCTCCTCCATTCCAAAATCACCATTACCCTCCTCAATGATCCACGGTCCAATCACCACCACAAACAACCCTCCACCACCACCTCTCCAAGAAAAGAAACACAAGAAACAACTCACACAGAAGAACCAAT
This sequence comes from Oxytropis ochrocephala, assembly GCA_020916435.1. NCBI lineage: Eukaryota > Viridiplantae > Streptophyta > Magnoliopsida > Fabales > Fabaceae > Oxytropis > Oxytropis ochrocephala. The sequence goes on from CM037092.1 coordinate 17,444,276, forward strand.
CTCACAATCAACCTGTTGTTATGCCAGCGGACAAACAAGTACCTTCTAGCCCAAGCAACATTACTACTAATGTTATTTCGCTCTTGAGAAAGAGATTTTGCGGGGAAAAGAGAAGAAGAAGGACTCGACAAACAAGACAAAGAAGAAGAATCATCATCGCACAGGAGCCTCTAGCTCAATGCATGTTGCAATGCGAGTGATGCTCTCTGCATCACTTACTGTGCTGCATCACAACAGACAACAGCTGTGCATGATGAGGCAACAATCAAAATGGTTCGGAAGAAATGGCAAAAGAGAAGAGGATGCTCGCACAATACTCAAAAGTTCTTCAAGCAACTGCAGGAAGGCGGGCAAAATTAACACCAAAGAGGAAGAAAAGTGATGCGATCAAGATCGATGCACTGCATCGATTCTGAGAACAAGTTCCCGCAACTACACCGAAGTAGGAGGTGCATCCGCACCTCTGAAGCAACACCAAGCAAGCCAAAGGAGAAGAAGCAGAAGGTGAAACACACTCCTCCAAGCAGACATAGCACCAGAATCAGGAGTGGAGCCAAACCATGAGTATCAATTTACAAGCTTTCACCTACAAACCGCTATATGCTTGTTTTGTTTCTTTATGACTATTTCCTGGTTGTACTAATCCTCTCCCTATTTTTGAACAAATGGTTTGTTTATTTTTGAACAAATTTGCGGTGAGGCACCGCAACCCCTTAAGTTTGGGGGATTTGCATGTTATGTTATGTTTTAATATGTTTTCTATCTAATATGTTGTGTGTTTAATTAATATGTTTTAGATAGTAAATATATATGTTTTAAGTAGTTTTTAGTTTGTTTAAATATTAGATGTACTTAACAAAGTAGTATCTAAATATTTTTTAGAAAAGATCGATTTTTCAAAAATATGGTGAAAACCCTATGGATGGAATTTCAATGATGAAAAGAGAAAAAGAAGCCTTATTTCTCGGAAAAACCAAAATTATTTTCACTTCAACACTTCAAAGCGAGTTTGTGAAAAGAACCTTGCTATTTAAAAGATCAATCGATGCGGGGAATTTTTGGTAAACTTAGGTCAAAACAAAGCTTTACTAAAAAGAAAGAAGAGCTTAAAGAATTAAGTTTGGGGTGTTTTATGAAAAACAAAATTTGAATTTCAAAAGTGAAGAGTAAACAATGTAGAAAAAGAAAACAAAAATGTGGACAAGCCATATCTCGAATCTTTTGAAACTATACACGTGCTAAGTACATGAATGCATCCGGAGGTCAAAGACACTGTGCCATGCGAGGAATAAATGTATCTCGGAGGATAGTTCAATAAAGCGAACTGTGCCAAAGTGCAAAGAAAAATATATGCATCTCGGAGGTCAAAGACACTGTGCCAAAGTGCATTTGCATCCGGAGTCGATGAGGAAGGTATGAGCTAGAAAAGAAAAAGCATCATCGGTCTGTTTGCATCAATGTAAACTGTGATGAAGAAAAAGCAAAATGCTGAGAGAAAAAATCAATGCACAAAACACTTCAAAGAAGTATTGCATTTGCACAAAAAGATCCGGACAAAAAAAAAAAAATAGAAAATTGCATTGGCTCAAAAGCTTTGAAAAATTCAATCAAGCCCTTTGATTTTAAAAACTCCCAACACTTGAGAAAATTTTGTGAGTCTAAACTTTCTTTTGAAAAATAATTTGGTGTGACTAAAGATGAACCAATCCTTTCAAAGGCTAGGAGGAAATTTTTTCACTTAGTCTTGGAACCAATCTCAACTCGGTGGGTTCACACACACACAAAAGAGTTTGAATAACTTTGGTGGTTTTGAAGAAATAAAGGCACAAGAAAAGTTGTTGATAAATGAAGTTCATAGGAACTCCTCATGAAAATCCAAATCAAAGCTGATCTATCTTCTAGAAATTTTAGTTTTTATAGTTTGTCTTTGTCATTACTTCATGACAAGCAATGGTTTAAGTTTGGGGTGTGATAACTCTATTTTATATAGAGTATTTCATATGTTTAAACTTAGTATTTGCTCTCTTTCAAGTAATAATAAAGAGTTTATATAGTATTTAGTGTGATATATGATATCTTGAGTGATTTGAATGGATATAGTTAGTTATAGGCCATTTTGGATATATTGTGGTATGTTTGATGTTTTTGTTGGTCTGAGTCTCAATCTTTATCTGCATCAATGCTCTCTGACCGATCCTCGCATCAATTCTACGCAACTTGGTGAATAAGCGACTGTTTCATATGCATCCACATGCAATGTGATGACCCTCTACTTGCTTCCCCGATGCCATCCAACAATGTATAGTAGGCGCTACCATTCACACATAGCTATAGGCATAGCTTTGAAGAGTCATCAACATAGGGACACTTGTTCTAACACCATGGAACCACCCTATATGATTAAGTCAAAGATTGCAACATGGATAAACCTCCGGAAAGCAACTACGACTATCATCCACTCAAGATGACTTCAACATGAAGGAAGGAAGCACCTCACTTGAAGGCTATAAAAGGACCTCACATCTTCATTTGGAAATATATCACAATCCATAAGTTAGATCAAAATTTCAATATACATAGTTAGTTTTTATATTTTTAGAGGAAGAGGAAGGAATTGACAAATCCTCCTTTACTCATTTTCATAGTGTTTGTATAGTGCTAAGGAGTAATGCTAGTGCATTGCTAGAAGACTTCATATAAAGATTTTCAACATTTGTAACCTTACTCTTGTTGTTTCTCTTTAGTGAGTTCTATATATATAAACATGGTCTATTCGGTTTATATATATCTTGCAATGTCTCTTGTTAGCTAAACCTTTCTTAGTTGGAATGTTCTAATCATTTAATAAGCTTTTAAGTAAGTATGTTGCATGTATGTATGTTTGTACTTTAGTTCTTGCTTGATAATATTTTTATTACTTATTTTAAACTTGATCACTTAGAATAAGTATGAATTGTAAATGACCGGACATGGCTTACAATTAAGAACTCAAGAACTAATATGGGTGAGTGTTTTACATAAAGAAAACTTTGTGAAAACCATGCTAAGTCCTAGACATAGGATAGTATAGTCCATAGGATAATTGTGGGTACTTAAAATACAAGAGTGAATTCACTTAAGCAAAGTGATACTTGTTAGGAGGCAAGATTGCACCGACACCCTTTCTTTCTTGCATAGAACAAGGATCATAAGAGTTTGGTAATGAAACTCGAAGAAAGTGACCGAAAGGCACATAGCTAATGCAACAAAGATTCGGTCTGCATTGCATCACATCTTTGCATCATACACTTTTAAGTAAATTACTTGATGAAGACATTCCAACTAGCTTTTCTCTTTTCCACTATCAACATTCTTTACTTGCTTTCTTTCTAACTTAGTTGTGATCATCAAACAAAATCCAAAATTATTTTATTACTTTGTGACTTTGCACTATATTACTTTATATCATTTAAAAGTGAGTTTTTCAATCTCTGTGGGTTCGATCTTTTTACTACTTGTTTTTGGACAGTGTATACTTGCACTCAAGTGTATGTGGCATATTCCACACACCACTCATGCATCCATTCCTCTTAAATTTTGGGATCATGCATTCACCACATCTGTCCACCTTATAAATAGATTGCCTACTTCTGGTCTGTCCTCTTTTATTTCACCTTTTCAGGCACTATACAATTCAGCTCCTAACTATAAGCAGTTAAGGGTCTTTGGGTGTGCTTGTTTTCCTCACTTGAGGCCTTACAACAAAAACAAGTTCCAATTCAAGAGCATGATGTGTGTCTATCTGGGTATATCTTCAGTTCACAAAGGCTACAAATGTTTATCAGCAGAGGGTAAGGTCATAATCACCAAAGATGTCACCTTCAATGAGTCATGTTTCCCATATCCAAACCTGTTTCCCATCACAGTTAGCTCTCCATCTCATCCACACACCACAGAGAACCTACTCCCACATTTACCTCAAACAATTCCACCACACGATACACTGCGCAATGATCCTCCCACCACGAGTTCAAACACACGCGAAACTCCTATCTCATCGGACATTCCAGTCCCCTAACTCACCACTGCGCACACCTATATCACCAAGGACCTCCACACCTCGGCTGAGTCTTCAGCTCGCTTCGACTCCTCAACCCAATCTCACCTGTCTGCTCCTCCACCACCTCCACCTGTCACAAAAGTTCATCACATGATTACTAGACTACAAACAGGGTCTCTCAAACCCAAGGTGTTCCTAGCTCACACTGAGCCGACTACTACAAAGCAAGCACTCAGTGATCCTAAGTGGAGAGAAGCTATGGAAATTGAGCTAAAAGCTCTCCAATCAAATCAAACCTGGACTCTTACCTCTTTACCTCCAAATAGGAAGGCAATAGGGTGTAAATGGGTCTTTAGAGTTAAAGAAAACCCAGATGGGTCAATTAACAAATACAAAGCTAGGTTAGTAGCCAAAGGATACAACCAGCTACCGGGAAAAGATTATGGTGAGACATTTTCTCCAGTGGTTAAGCCAACAACAATCAGAATACTGCTGTCCTTGGCCCTCTCAAATCACTGGGATGTGCAACAAATCGACATCAACAATGCCTTTATAAATGGCTTCTTGAAAGAGGAGATATACATGTCCCAACCTCCTGGCTTCTGCAGCAGTGATAAGAGTCAAGTGTGCAGACTTCACAGTGTCTCTATATGGTCTCAAACAAGCCCCAAGGGCTTGGCATGAGGAGACTCAAACATGTTCTTCTAAAATTTGGGTTCACTCCAAGCAAATGTGACCCTTCCTTTGTTTGTTCATAGTAAACCAGCGTCATAACTATTCATTTTAGTATATGTAGATGACATTCTGATCACTGGCTCAGCTTCTGGCCTCATAATGGATCTTATCAAGAAGCTCAACATTACCTTTGCTCTTAAACACATGGGTAGGCCTGATTACTTTCTGGGCATTGAGTTAAAATATCAACCCAATGGTTCTCTAATCCTCACTCAAGACAAGTACATCGAGAGACTTTGCTGCAGAAAACTACAATGTCCGATTGCAAAGGTATTGCTACTCCTATGACCTCTGGAACTACTCTAAGTAAATATGGGTGCGATAAAATGCAAGAGCCTCATCGGTATAGGTCGGTTGTTGGTGCTTTACTGAAGACTTGACACTAACTAGACACGAAATTGCATATCTTTGTAAATAAGCTATGCCAATTCATGTCTAGCCCTCTCCGGATTCTCATTGGAAAGTTGTTAAAAAGAGTGCTACGGTATCTCATGCGCTACCAAGCATCATGGGTGGTTTTACATCCCGCTCACTTCAACTGGACCACTCACTCTGCGGGCTTACAAAGTGACTCGGGTGGGAAGTGATCCGGATGAGAAGATCAACATCAGGGTCTTGCATTTTTCTAGGACCAAATTTAGTGTCTTGGAGCTCCAAGAAGCAAACTTTGGTTGCTAGGAGCGATCTGGCAATCTGAGAGAGGGTGGCAAATGCACGGCAGAGTGCAGTGGATACAATCACTCCTAAGGGAACTTCATGTGAAGCATCATACACCAGTTCTGCTGTGTGATAATATGAGTGCAGTAGCTATTGCTCACAATCCTGTTCTTCATTCAAGGACAAAACACCTTGAATTAGACATACATTTTGTCAGGGAACGTGTGCTAGCCAACCAGCTTAAAATTCTTCATGTTCCAGGATCAAATCAGTTGGCTGATGCCCTTACAAAACCCCTGGGAGCTTCTCAGTTTCACAGTCTCAAAAGCAAGCTTAAGGTTCAACCAATCTCTCCCCTTAAGCTTGAGGGGGGAGTAATAGAGAATACAATTCAGTCAAAGTCAAAGTCAAAGGAAAGTGATGACAAGGATGCCAAAGTGTGATGAGCTGGCCTCGGTAGCAAGTGCTGCGCTTCACTTTACTTGACTTGCTTCATTTTACACTTTACCAATTTTGTAAACAGTTAGTTTGAGATTTGTTAAAATAGTTACATCTGCAACTGAATCTGTTGATTCATTCTGTTAGGATTCAGTTGCCTCATTCTTGTATAAATATCAGTTTGTAAACTTCATCTTCTCAATCAATGAATTACAGAAAATATAACATCTCAGATTCTTACACTCTCGAATCCAATATTCCTGCAATACCCTTTCTAGAAAGAGAAGGTGGAAATGGAGAAATATTCTTAGAAGGTTCATAAGTGAGTGTAGATCCAAACCTATATCTTTTCAATATGATCCTGTTAGTTACTCTCAGAATTTTGATGAAGGTTGTCATCTTGATGAAGAATCTAGCAGATAATGTTTCAAGATGTTAAGGTAGGATTTACATCATTGTTTGATTAATTCTTCTTGGCATTCTTAGTTTCTACTATGTGCTTCATTGTTTAGATTGATTCAAAATGTGTGACTAAGAAATAAGAATGAAGGACATAATATTGCATGTTGTGTTATTTGAGTATAGATATCTTCATTTCTTAAAAGAAATAGAGAAGTCCATTACTTAAATTTTGAGTATATAAATGCACACATTCTTTAAATATGCGACATATATTTGATATTAATTATGTGTATTAATATACCTAAAACTTTAGCAATATAGCCTCAATTTCTTTCAAGAAATGGAGACATTTTATATCAGAGTACCAAAGGTCTATTGTAACCGAGAAGTAATGTGTTTTAATTTATACTTATAACTGAATTATATAGGGCCCGTTTGGATAAATAGCTTAATTATGCACTTATGGCATAATCACTTATCATATAAGTGCTTATGCATAAGCTATTTATACAATAGAAGATAAAATAATGTTAAATTACTTTTCTATAAGCCATAAGCAGTTTTCATAAGCTATCATATTGAACTTATGGAAATTGGCTGAAAACAGCTTATGAACATGTCATAAGTTGTTTTCAAAAGCTATCCCTAACAATCTCACAAATGCTTATGCCAGAAGATAATCCCAAATAAATCGATACAAACGAGGCATATTGTTTTGTAAATAAGCTTTTTAATTGTTATTTTGTTTGTGTTATGTGCAGTGATGCTGCTGCTTTTGATCGGTTGGATTCTTCAATTTTTTCTGGAGTAGAGAAGAGGGCAAAAGAGATATACTTTTCAAAATGAGTTATATAAAGGTTAAATAACATAAAGTGCAGATTCTCCAGTGGTAATTAAGTCTTTTTGCACGGTGAAGATTTCAGGAATTAATAATTAATTAATTAATTAATTAATTAATCATCCATGCATGTATATGATGCATGTTGATTAATGATTACTAATGATTTAATTATGACTTCATTGCACCTGGATGGCTGGACTGAGAACAAATTGTGAAGATCACTGTAAGGAGATTGCAAAATTGTAATGATGTTAGCTTGTTTAAAGAGTGTAGTAATCCTCTATCCCCTATCCCCTACATATTAAGACAACAACTACATTTAGGCGGCAAAATATCTTTTCCCTTTTTTCTTTCTTTTTTTTTTTTCCTTTTTTTGACCATTTTTTTTCCTTTTATAAGTCACTTTATGTGTGTTATTTAGTCATGTATGTGTTATAGTATGGTACACTTTATACTGACGATTTTAATTTTGTTTTAATAAGTCCTTTATGTATGTTACTTAGTCATGTATGTGTTATAGTATGATACACTTTATACTGGCTACTTTATTAATCAATTTGGGGAAATATTTTTTGATAACATTAGTTGCAAATAATACAAACTTTATGTCCATTATTAATCTAGCAAAAATTAATGTCCCACTCTTTTTTTTTCCAGCTCTCATTGTTTTTTATTATCAAAATGTATCCCTCATTGTTAAATATATATTATTTTGGTTTTTTTTTGTACTCCCACTGTTTACCAATATACCCCCACTCTATATTTTTAGACAGACATACTCCTGACATAAATTGAACAAACCAGATTTATGTTTGTAATAGGTAAATACGATTTATGTTTTTTCAAGTCGTATTTACCTATATATACGATTTCCCTGACAAAAAACAAAAAAATTTAAAAAAATGAATCCTATTTATCTCACAATAAGGTAAATACGATGCAATTTTTTAAGGAAAATTGGATTTATGTTTGATGAAGGTAAATACGACCTACTATTTTTGAAGCTTCTGGGAGGTAATCGTATCTAGATAAATACGATGTGAAATTTGCTGGAATTCGTATCTATCTCCTGGAAGGTAAATACGACAAACTCTAAATTATATATAACATAATCGTTGGTTAGTTAATATCTACAACGAAATTTCAATGCCATTTTTTTAACCAATAGTTGACATCTTTTTTTTTGAACTATCTTGCCCTCATTATTGTTAAAGAGTGTTTTTATTACATTTCTCACATTCTAAATCACTATCATGCATTGGTTCGTATCTTCGCAAATATATCATATATAAAGACAACCCTGTTAACATAAAAATTCTATTATATGTTTAGTTGTAAATTATCAATTCGTATCAACCACTAAGTTTGTAATACATAATTTTTTTTTCACAACTTATAACCACGTCCTGTGCATCGCACAGGTGTAGAATGAGTCCTCTATATAATGAGCTTTTGGACACGCCTAGACTTCATCCCACCAAGGGCTATTGTTGCATCTTCGTCTTATATATATGTGTTGCGTATTTTTATGCCCCCTAATAAATGTTGATGTTTTTCGAAACTACATCTGTAGGCCTGTTAATCACCTCCCCGTGCATAGCACGGGCGTGTGTCCTAGTATATTCTTAATCTTAATGACATTACTTAAAATAATATATTTGAGAGAGAAAAAAATTAAGAGAGAAGGTAATAATATGAATTTCGACATTTAGATTTTCTACCTAAGGCATATAGAGCAATCTAATCTGCTCTGTCGCTTCATCTTTCATTGGAGCTTTGCACTCAATATTATCTTAAGGACATCTTTGAACTGTTGATATTTGAGTATGAAATGAAGAAACAATAACTATAATTGTTTTGTAGATCATAATGATATTTCAATGTTGACGCATGTAGATAATAGCTGACTAGGAATTTAACTTAATTTGGATCAGAAAAATACCTTGTATCTACATGGTTAATTTTGATAAACATAAATAAATGATTTCTTCAAGAGAATCGTTAAAAATAAAATACGCATTCCACTTTGTTCTAATGCATTTTTTTTCGTTTGTGATGAACTACAGTACTACTAATTATCACATAATATTACCATATTAAGCAACGTAGAATTTATAAATATGCATGTGAGCTTTCATAGCGCTATCTTATAGTCTTTGAGACCGATATTTTGTTATCTTGTTGACACACAACTCATATACTTAATTAAGAACCATTTCTTTAAAACTTGTTAAACAAAAACTTCATTAGCTATTTGTTCGATCGGCAGATAAAAAAAAAGACTTTGTTTTTCAAAAATGTTTTATTTGAAGATGGTTCTTTATATCTTGAATTCTTCTGGCATTTTACATGTAAATATTATAATCACAGATTCAAATTCAAGATTCATCTGATATAGTTTTAGAAAGCTTTTCAAGAGTTCTAATGATAACAAATTATAACAAATTCATGTCAATATATTTTTATAAAACTATATGGACAAGTAATGTCATTTTTAAATCCCTCAATTAGAATATGCATTGAAACAATTTTTAAATCCCAATTTCCTTCTCCCTCATTTCATCTTTCTCTGTCTCTCTCACCCTCTCCTCCATTTCCTTTTAATTTTTTCATGTTAATTAGGGTTTGTAATTAAATTCTGATAATTAGATTCAGTTAATTAATTTTTGATAATCAAATTCCGTTAATTGTTATATTCTTTTGTAGAAGAGGGTGACATGTAATTTGTTCATTTGGGATGACAAGCTTGATGCAGATACAAGACCAAGGGTAATGCCCCCTAATATGTTGAACTGGAAAATGCAAGCCTAGAACAAGCCGTTGTAGCCCAACCGCCACTTATTTGTATTTGTTCTGAGCAAATTTTGAAGTTGGGTTCAAATAAAATAACAAAGTTGAAGACCAAGTTGGGGGATGAGAGGAGGAATGTGAAATGGCTTACGTCGGGGATGTTGTTAATTAGTTAAATTTTGTTGGCTTTTTGCTATGGGGAGAAATGATGTAATCATGTATTGTTATTGGGTTTAGGCGGGAAGAAATGTTGGTTTTAGTTGGGTTTTGTTGGATTTTTTCTATTGGGTTTTTATGTAATGTAATGATGTATTATGAGTATTATATTGTAATAGTGTTTATGAATTAATGAATGGATATAATTCTGTTAAAATAAAATTAACAGAATGAGACTATTGTGTTGTAATGGTGTTTATGAATTAATGAATGAATATGATTCTATTAAAATTGTGGTTCTCTCAGTTTGTATGAATGGATATGAATATGTATATGGTATTGTTATATGAATATGTTATAAAAATGAAAACTGATAAAATGAATGAATATGGTATTGTTTAATGCAGAATTGAATAGAAGAATTGTATTTGTTATATGTATGCAGAATTGTAGCTGATATATGTATGTAGAATTGGATATCTGTTATTTGTTATAAAACTGATAAAATGAATTAGGTATGTATATGGTACTGTTATATGTACGCATAACTGTAAATGACCTTCATACTTTGTTTTTAAATGACATCCATCAGCACCAATGAATTGCCTACAAGCTGTCATGAAACCCCTTTTGCATCCATCTAAGCAGAAATAGAAACTTCCAAACCTTGACTCAATAATAGGACTTGTCTCTCTAAATTAATCTTGCATGTGTTTTAAGGGTTTGCTCTACTAAGCTCAGTAGCACACCTCCATATTAATGTATATTGTCTGGTTGGATCCCCTTCAAATTTTTTTTGCTTTCTATTTTGCCCTCCATGATCAGCCAAAACCGTTTCCAATTTAATGGGTCCTCCCCATGTCATTAATGATTCCATTAATCTTAACATTATCAGATGTCATCATCTTCTCAGCCACAGATTTGGCTACCCACTTGCTATTTGCACTTCTATTTTTTAAAACCCTAGCACATGTGTGAGTCCCATACTAAGTCATCATTCTAAAAGTGGGTTTCCCTCCAACTTTACTTACAAGGGCTAAAAAATCACATTTGCCCTTACATTCAACCCTTACTCTTGTTTTGTCATTTTTCACGAACTTAATTTCCCTTCCATTTAAAACTAACAAATAGCTTCTTTAAACTGATCAAGTGACTTGAATTCCATACTCACTTTAAACTCATAATCCTTGTTAAATTTCTCAATCCTAAATTTCTCATACTTGGGGGTGTTTTTCAACCATCAGATGCATCTGGGCCACTGCCATTTAATTCATCAATTACATATTCATTTCCAATGTTATCATTAACACCTTCATCACTACTATTTACTTCATCATTAGGGTTTAGGTTAGGGTCTTTTTCTGATGGGATCTTTTGGCATTTATCTTCACCCTATTTGGATTCTGTTCATTAACCACTTGTGAAGGGGGGCATCATCCACACCGAACCCATCATCTAGTCCCAAAGTCCTCTGATCCTCACTATCATCAAATTTAATTAATGCCTTTAGTCTCATCCTCACTACTATCCTCATAGTCATAATCATATTCTTTATATTTGTCTTCTTACACACAATCATCAACAGAAATATCAACAAATGTAGGGGAGTCAACTAAATCAACGATTTCATCCACATCATGCTCTACATATATGTTAATCACAATTTTTTTTTCTCATCATCATAACTTCAACCTCTATTGCATTTGCATCTACCTTAGTAAGCATGAACTTCATATCTTCATCAACCTTCCACCACATTCTATATTCATGTTCTATACCTAAGTCCTTCAAAAGCCAACAACTTCAAAATAACTCCACTTAACAATGTCAATCCCCTCAACCATTGTTTCATGCCCCCTTTATAACATATAACCCAATCCTCACAAAGTTACCTCCATAGTGAAAGCGAATAGTAAAACCATATATGAACATTCCCAAAATCTAATAAATAAATAGGAAAGAAAACTAATATTTGACTAGGCACAAAAAACTGAACAATTTTGGCCCCTACAACATAAACCCACATGCATTAAACAACAAAGTAAACTAATATTAGACTAGGCACAAAAAACAGTACAGTTTTGATCCCCACAACATAAACCTACGTGCATTATTAAATAGCAAAGAAAACAAATATATGACTAGGCACAAAAAAGAGAAGAGTTTTGGTCCCAATAACAAAAATGCCCATGTATACAAAAGCACAACAAGCAACAAACATAAACAAGTGCACAAAAACCATCAATCTACATAACAAATGCTAAACAAATTCCCAAAAAGAATCAATGATTTCTATTGTAAACCCAACACATAGAATGGAACAATTTAAAAAACCCTAGAGAAAGCGAATGACGAACCAGAACACAAGATGCAACAACATCGTGTTCGGCGTCAACCTCGCCTTCGTCATAGCCTTGAACGTCGCAGTTAACCTTGCTTCTGCCTTCACCTTCGCCACTACAACTCCGTTCACGCTTCTCCCTTTCTCTCTCCTGCCCTAACTTGAGTTTTTTCCCCCAATTTTAACTTGCATTTAGGAACTTCAGCTTTGAATTCCACATGTGTGGTTCACATATAGGCAAGGTATCCATGTCGCCATTACCAGCTATCTTAAAATGTGCCACCTCACTAGTAAAAAATATGTGACACATCAGCTTAAAAATGATATCAGAGACCAAAATGAATAATTTTTTTTTTGCAAGGGCTATTATTTTTTGCAGGGACCAAAATGGATATTTGCTGTAATTGCAAGGACCAAAATGATGTCTAAGCTAATTATATTATCTCATTGAGAGACTAATTCAATTTGAGTAATCATATCGAGATTCTTAAAAATGTGTCTCCAAATACTAAATCCTTAGGGATTTTTATATAATTATCACCATCAAATGAGCCAAACAAATAAGTTGTAATACATTCGCCATATGTAAGTTGAGTCATTCATGTGCTACTAGGTTAATTATCTATATATATATATATATATTAAAAAAAAGGTTAATTAACTATTAAAAATTACTTACATTCACTGTAGGTGAATTTGTCGACAAACCAATATTAATTTGTGCAAATACTCTTGAATAACAACTCAAACTTATATCTCATTATTTCATCATTCTCATTTACTTTTCACACCAAAGTTGACTGGCATCTAACTAGCTTCACAACTTAATAATAAATAACTAATATATATTTATATATAGTTAATTTTTTTAATTATATCCGGATGATTATTATATTTATATCTATTATTTATTATTATAATAAAAATATTAATTATTTTTGTCAAACTTAGATAGATAAATAAAAGTTACAAATCATATTAAAAAAAAAGCTTAAAAGGTTAATTAACTATTAAAATAAAAAAAATAAAAAAATGCTTAAAAAAAGTCTCAAATCTTTACCAAAAAAATAAGTTACACAACAAAAGCCTATCTAAAAAATGCTTCAAAAAAAGGTTACAAAACAAAAGAACCCTTTGATTACTGTGTTCTAAAACCAACGAGATAACACCCGCAAGAAAGGCTTATCTAAAATAAAAAAACACCCGCAAGAAAGAAAAAGCAGCGAGCACACCGAAGCGACAAAAGGGGGAGAAAAGGCTCCGCCATTGTGCTAATCTTCAACCACCGCCGTTGGATTATTCGGACTTGCTCCTCCGCATCGCCTTTCTCATCACTGTTTCGTTCGTCTCTCACCGTTTGCATTAAATGGTTTTTGAAATCAATATATTACTTTGAAATCTTTTGGAGTTAGAAGTGAATTTATGCAATTTGAAGTGGTGCAAAACTTGAATGTGGAAGAGAGTGGATACGAGGGTGTCTTGTGGGGAAATACAGTTAGGGATTTTGTTCTGTACCGTATCTGTGGATATGTGCGATCCGAGATAGTAGGTAGGTGATGAGGTTTTGATCAATATAGGTAACGTCCGAGCTTGATATTCCGAGCTGGTGTTGGGGGTACCTGCAGTGTCACTCCGATGCTAAAGTCAGTAGCTGAAGTGTTAATGCAAGTATGTGATAATTAATGTGTATCTCTCTCCTCATAGTTAATGCTGTATTTATAGGTTTAAGAGGCACTTAGGTGTAATGATCTGGTCCGTTCATTGTGGAGGCGTAATATGGGCCATTTGATGAGTGAATATGGGCTTTGGCTGTTTGAAGGCCCAATCAGTTTGTTTTTGAGTAAATGGGGTGCAAATAGAATATGCAGAATTTCTCCATAACAGATTTTATGCTCCAATCTGTATAATTGTGTTCAATTTCGTTTGTAATGGTAATACCAATCACTTGAATAGAGAGATACTTATAACACTCAGGGTCGGACTTGGGCCTGTGCAGGCTGTGCTACTGCACAGGGCCCAGGCCCAATAATTATTTTTTAGGGCCCCAAACAAGGAAAAACGTTATATATAAGTGTTCCCAAATATTTACCAAACTTTCCATGTGTTCTAGTGGAAGGAGGGAGAGCGACAGCAAGTAACATTGGGACAGCAAGTTCAACTGTCAGCCACTTTGTTTTTCACCTTTTTTGATATTTTTTTTGGTTAACTGTCTGTTGTTTTTGTTAGCTCCATCTATTTTTTATTTTTGACTTGGGAATGCATCTCATGTTTTTCTGTTACAGCAGCATTTTATTATTTTTTACAATGATTTGACAGAAATAATTAAATGTATTATATTATATTGTTTTTGGAATGTATTCAACAAAAAAAATATGACTTATAGCAAATATTTTTTTGAAAAAATATTAGAAAATTTCCAAAAAATAAGTCCAGCAATTTAAAACCAAAATTATTTATATTTACATTTATTTTTTAAAAATATATTCATTGAGGATTTTGACCCATACAATAAATTTTGTAAAACTCGGTCGCTAAGGGGTCTAATTTGATAAAAGTAAGGGCCCAATTTTAAGGTTCGCACAGTGCCCCTTAATTGTTTGGGACGACCCTGATAACACTACTTAGATCAATGTTAAGAATAAAATTGACGGAGAGCTTGAGCTGTTTCTGGTACATGCCCAAAACGGTTTCTTCTCTCAATTTTCCAGACCAGCATGATAAAGGAGAGAAGAGGATAAAGTGAACGAAGGTGAAAAAGAAAATGTATTCTTCATTTAACTTAATCTCAGCACTGTACAAGCTATATATATGCAAAATAATTTGAACTAACATATAACTATATCTTAAAAACAGAATAACAAACTATTATGTTATTAAATGAACTAGTTTCTAATGAATATACAAACTAAGGTCAGCATCTAACTATGGTTAGCTATACAAAGGTCAATATACAAAGACAACATATTTAACATCCCCCTCAAGTTGAAATTTTGTGGATATTGTAGAGGCCCAACTTGGAGGTGAGTGAATTGAATGTAGTAGAGTATAATGGTTTGGTGAATACATCCGCAAGTATGTGGCTTTCGAACTCACCGTGGTAGATGGACAATTTCCTTTTCTATCTTTTCTCGTACTACATGGCAATCTATCTCAATGTGCTTGGTTCGTTCATGAAATGTGGGATTGTGTGCTAAGTATATTGCGGATTTGTTATCAAAGTAAATGGCAGATGGCTTATCTTGACTTAGCTGCAGATCTTTTAGCAAATAATGGAGCCATTGCACTTCACAAACAAGGCTGGCTAAGGCTCTATACTCTGCCTCTGATGATGACCGAGATACTGTGTTTTGCTTCTTAGACTTCCAAGACACTAGAGCTGGTCCAATGAATACACAATAACCTGTCACAGATCTTCTTGTGTCACTGCAACAGGCCCAGTCAGAATCTGAGAATCCTGAGATGTTTAACTTGTTTGATGCAGGGAAGAATAATCCCTGTCCCGGTGCTGATTTTAGATACTTTAACACACGAAGAGCAGCAGAGAAATGCACATCTGTTGGATTGGCAACAAACTGACTCAGTTGTTGCACTGCAAAGGTAATGTCTGGGCGAGTGTTGGTAAGGTAAAGAAGGCGCCCAATAAGTCTTCTGTAAGCAAATTGGTCAGGATATGGACTCCCCCCCGTGCTGGTGAGCTTAACAGAAGGATCACTAGGAGTGTTGGATGGCCTGGCAGCAAGTGTTCCACTATCATCTAATAACTCAAGAGTATATTTGCGTTGGTTGAGAATTATTCCCTTCTCAGACCGAGCCACCTCCAGGCCTAAAAAAAAGCGAAGTGAGCCAAGGTCCTTGATGCGAAATTGAGAATCAAGGAGCTGTTTGACAGAGGTAATTTCAGCAAAAGAATTTCCTGCAAGAACAAGGTCATCAACATAGACCAATATGACAGTTATGCAGTCAGCAGTAGCCTTAACAAGCATAGAATGATCTGCAGCAGACTGAATGTAGCCCAAGGAGAATAAAGTGGTAGTGAGCTTATGGTTCCATTGACGACTCGCTTGTTTCAAACCATAAAGGGACTTGTGAAGCTTGCAAGCTTTAGTGGCAGAATCTGTGGGTGAAAGAAGGAGGCCAGGAGGAATTGTCATGTAGACTTCTTCATTTAAATCACCGTGTAAGAATGCATTGTTGACATCCAGTTGTTCAAGAAACCAACCTTTGGATGCAGCAATGGCAAGAATGACCCTAACAGTAGTAAGCTTAACTACAGGGCTAAAAGTATCAAAGTAATCAACACCCTCTAATTGATTGTAGCCTTTGGCTACAAGCCTTGCTTTGTATCTCTCAAGACTGCCATCGGCCTTGAACTTAGTTTTGTAGACCCATTTGCAACCAATGGGGGTTTTGTCTTTGGGTAGATCAACAATGGACCATGTTTTATTCAATGCAAGGGCAGCAAGTTCAGCTTGCATTGCCTCTTGCCAACAAGGAAATTTGGAAGCTTGAGAGTAGCTAGTAGGATCAGTGGTGGATGACACATTAAGGCAAAAAGATTTGTATGAAGGGGAACAAGAGTCATATGAAAGGACAGAATTCAAAGGATAAAGCGGAGATATACCTTGCACTTGATTGGTCCAGCTGGAGAAGCTACAGTGATACTCCTGCAAGTAACTAGGTTTGTGAGTTATTCTAGTTGAATGTCTAGTAGGTAAGGTAGTGGTGGTGTTAGGTATATGATCCGGATCAGAAGTATTTGAAGGTAAGTCACTGTTTGTGGAATGTGAAGGGTCATGAGGGTCTGTGTGTGAATTAGATGGTGAGGTAGGCAGGTCATTGTTGTGAGGTGTGGGTATAATGTCATGGGTAGGGTTGGAATCACTATGGGAATCAAATTCAGTGTGTAGGTTAGTGTTTGGGGTTGTATTGTCATTGGTTGAGGAATCATTGGTAGGATGTGTAGTATTTGGGTCATGTATGATGGTGTCCAGCCCAAGATTAAATGTTGGTATGATGTTTGGTGTTGGCTCAGAATGGGATTGAGATGAAGTGGATTTTTGGAAAGGAAAATGGTTTTCATAAAAAATGACATTTCTAGATTGGATGAGTTGATGAGAGGTGAGGTCATATAAGATGTGGCCTTTGAGACCTTCTTTGAATCCTAGGAATACAGTTTTCTTGGCTCTAGGATCAAACTTGGTTCTTTGGGCAAGGAGTGTGGATGCATATGCAAGACATCCAAAGGTTTTGAGGTGGGTGAGTATGGGTGGTTTTTGATATAGGATTTCAAAGGGAGATTTGTTTTGAAGAATAGGTGTGGGGATTCTATTTATTAGGTGAACGGCATGTTGAATAGCAAAGTTCCACAATTTGTGTGGGAGGTTAGCTTGAAAGAAGAGGGCTCGGGCTACATTGAGGATATGTTGATGTTTTCTCTCAACAAGGCCATTTTGTTGAGGAGTTTCTACACAAGATTTTTGGTGAATGATTCCTTTGCTAGCATATAGGTCATTCATAAGGAATTCTACTCCATTGTCACTTCTAAGACATTTTAGTTTGGTGTGAAATTGTGTCTCTATGTAGGCTATGAATGAGGTTAGATGAGTTCTTGTTTCACTCTTAGTTTTCATAAGTATCACCCAAGTGTATCTAGTAAAATCATCTACTAAAGTAAGAAAGTATTTATGACCTAGGATGGAAGTATGTGAGTACGGCCCCCAAATGTCAGCATGCAATAAATCAAAAGCATGTGAAGATTTAGAACTACTAAGTGGAAATGAAAGTTTTCTCTGTTTTGCAAAGTGACAAATGTCACAAGGAAATCTTTTATTGTCAAAATGAATGAATGGAAACTGAGATGACATACATTCATGTCTCTCATGTGAAATGTGGCCTAATCTCATGTGCCATGTTCTAGATATGTCTAAGGTAGTGTTATATGACTTACAAGGAGAAGTGTTTAGGTGAGAGATATTACAACCAGAATTGCAATTACTAACAAACTTAGGTACTTGCGTGGTAAACTTGTATAGCTTCCTTTGTAACTCAGCTGATCCAATCATCTGCTTGGTATGTTTCTGAAAGAGAAAACAGCCAAAGTCATCAAAAAAGACACATATCTTGCTACTAAGAGCAAGTTCAGGAACTGACATCAGGTTAGATCCAAAATTCTCAACATATAAGACATTATAAAGGACTATGTCTTTAGATATGTGCACAGTGCCAATATGTGTTGCAATTGCGGAAGTGTGATTTGGACAATCTATTTTAATGGGCTCAATAGGTCTACAACTAGTAAAGAGACTAAAATCAGAAATAATGTGATCTGTAGCACCAGTGTCCACAATCCAAAGTGTAAATTTCTTACCAGAGATGTGATTAAGATTGTCCAAGGTCTTATATGTAGAGGCAGAATTAGTGGTTGGTGTGAGGGATATCACAGTGTTGGCTGAATGTGAGGCTGCCTTTGTGTGTTGCTTTGACTTCTCAATGAATTCCATGATTTGCTTGTATTGTTCTTGAGTAAGTGCCACATTGTTGTTGTTGTTGTTGTTTTGATGTCCATCACGATTCTGTGACTCTTGTGAAAGCTTGCAAATATCTTCTTGAATATCTGCTATTCTGAACATATCCCCTTGATCAAAACGATCATGAAGATCTTTCCATACATCGTGCGCTTTGTCGAAGAAGGCGATTGATTTAGCAACACCGATGTGCCCGACCTTTGCGGCCATGCCAAGACCAAGTTATTGCGGTGGAACCATTGATTGTAGAGTGAGCTCGTCTTTGCGGAGCGATCCACGCACCCATCGACGAACAGAATTTTGTTCTTTGAAATCAGAGAAACCTTCATCGAGCGCACCCAGGGTTGGAAATTTTTGCTCCCTTCCAAAATTGGTTGAACAAGAACCACTGCTGGTGTTTCATTGGGGTGAATGTAGAAAGGGTTGAAGAATTTGTGGCAAAATCATTATCTTGGTCAAGATTTCGTTCGCCATTGAAGAATGAGAAGCGAAGCAATGCGAATTGAAAAGGAATGAAGAAAAGGGAAAGCGAAACCCTAAGAATGCGATTTCAAGAAGATTGAGGAATCGAGAGTTGCAATTGCTGAAGAAATGCAAAGCAACTCGAATATCTGATCTTGAATGCGTGAAAGGGGGAATCGATTCACAAGGAGATGAAGGAACGATGGCGAATCCAGAGCTCGGTTGAGCTCGATACCATCTTAGAATGTTGTTTTGGGGCTAACTCAACCCCCACAAAACCGGGCTTGTAAGGTGAGGTTGCCTCTTCATTATAAACCCTCTCAGAGACCTTATCACTAGTCAATGTGGGACTTGGGATTTTCCTAATACACCCCCTCACGCACAGCACATTTTTATTTTTATTTTTGGGCTTGTAGCGTGTCTTTTTTTTTTTTTTAATGGTAGGTGGCCCGATAGATCTATGATAGGCTCTGATACCATCTCAATTTTCCAGACCAGCATGATAAAGGAGAGAAGAGGATAAAGTGAACGAAGGTGAAAAAGAAAATGTATTCTTCATTTAACTTAATCTCAGCACTGTACAAGCTATATATATGCAAAATAATTTGAACTAACATATAACTATACTGCTGAAACAGAATAACAAACTATTCTGTTATTAAATGAACTAGTTTCTAACTGAATATACAAACTAAGGTCAGCATCTAACTATGGTTAGCTATACAAAGGTCAATATACAAAGACAACATATTTAACATCTTCTACATCTATTGAAAATAGTTGAGGTTTAGTACTCAATTTCGGTTTGAAGTTGTTCACTTCTTTTTTATATATCTATTGACGGATGACCATTTATATTTGCCTTTTGTCTATGTTCTGTGGAATGAAACCCATGAATATGATAGTCTAGTTTTTTATCCCTGGTGATCCTTCTCGACTGGAATTTTCAATTAACTTAGCAAGGTGTGGTCTAGTCCCAATATGATTGGAACCCTTCATTTGGCTCTCTTTTCGTGTGTACTTATGTCTATAAAAGAAGATTCTGCAATTGCAATATGTGCCTGTCTTAAATCTTAGATTGCAATTTCAGGGGTAGTGCCTATCATTGCCATTTCTACTCTATCTATTTGGACATGTCTCCCTATGTAGTTCTTATCCTCTTCTGTTCTATTTTTTGAAATAAAGATAATAATCACTCCTATCCGTGAAAAAAAGAGTTTGCAAACTTTGCATGTACAGTGATTTTCTCCATACTTCAATCAAGCAATCCCAACTTTTAAAAACGCTCAAAAACCTCTGTTTACATTCTTGTTTATTAGTACATGTCCTTCTTGTTTTTAAATTAGGTGCTTTTTTCAAGTATTGTTTTCTTGTGACCCAGTATTCAATATAACGCAAAGTAGGTGAGGCGTGGGTCATACAAATTCTGTAACTTCATCACAAATGTACACATATTTAAAGGGATTGAGACATAGGCTTCAATAGTAGATAGACACTAGTCTCACAATCTAATTTTTAGTCTCTAAACCATTTCATTGGATGCTCTCTTAGTGTGTTATGTTTCTTTGCCTTTGCCTTGCAATTCTTGATCTCCTACTTTTTAATTGTGTCATTGGTCTCTTATTTGGAGTCATGTTTCCTTAGCCCTTGCTTTTTGTTCTTGTTATTATCTTTATATTATTATTCTAGATGGCTTTTGTCAATTTTTTATTATAAGTATCCATTGAAATTCACACATAGTTACATGCTTACTGTCATACAATTGCACATAGAGGCTTCACAATACTCCCCCATAATATTCTAACTCTTGGCCCTCCTCTTATAGTATTTACTTATAAGAGGCCTAACAATACTCCCCTCAAAGAGTCACCTTGTCCTCATGATGAAAAGAAGAAAACTACTTCATAATAGTCTCTGTGGGCTGCCAAGTGGCTTGAAATGACAGTAGGTCCTTCTGTTGGATTAATACCTCTGTAGTACCGTAGATCCTTCCATTAGTATCTCTGTAATACCTTTGTGAGCTTATCTCTTGCTTATGCATTTTAACGTTGGATATAAGCATTCCTTCTTAATGAGCAGTTTTATCTATGATGATGCCAGATAGTTTCCAATCCATGTATATTTTCTACTCTTAATCAAAATCATTAGAATAATTATTTCTACTGTGCCATTTCACAAATTTTAAGTGTGTCAGCATCATCCTTTCAATAAAAACAGTGTTTGGTATCATTAAAATTTAAGGGTAATAGACAGTTCAATCATCTTGATTCCAACATAAATATGTTGTTATAGTTAGAATAGGTAAGACATTTACAAATTTGGTTATTACTTGATGATTTAACTCCATATATTCTTATCTCATCATCAACTTCATGGTATGAACACATTTTGCATTGATCAAAACTAATTAAAGTCACGTGGAAATGTGCAATAGACATTATTAAAGAAATTAAATTAAATTTTCATATTTTACAAGTATTTTATATATTTTATTGTATCTGGATTAAATTTATGGCATCTTTCAATTTGACTAATCAATTTAAAAAATTAAACATGTATTGGATAATTTTGCTGCTTTACTAATATCAGTCTAATTTTAACGGTGTTTTTTTTTTGAGACTAATAATTTTAACGGTGTTGATTGTGAGAAAAATGTGAAAAAAATCCTTTAGATGCTCCGCAGTCCAAACATCATAATGCATACTTGGCTTAGCTTAGATTCACTAAATATGCACCTAGTGATAGCAAACATGATTTTAAGATTTGTGACTTCCTTAGATTCACTAACATTTGTGCGCACGGAGTGAAAGTAAACATGATTTCAAAATTTGTAATTTGTTTATTGTTTTAATAGATTAATTTTGTAAAATCAATTCAAATAAATTTGTAAGATGTATATTTGAACTAAAGTTTCCTAAAATTTGTGGGTATATAATGAATAAACGTGTGTAACGTCCAAAAGTTTTGAAAATTGTATTTATAATCAGTGTTTTAAACCCCGGATAGCGGAGCGTAGCGGCAGGCCCAAAAAACGCTTTAGCGGTATAGCGGAAAGCGGGATGACCACTATTTCAAAATGTTAGATACAAACATACAATGAATACTATATGCATGGAAATTCTCAAAAATAACTAAAGATACTCAAAATCCATGACATTCAAGCAATGTCAAGCTTTTTTTTAAATGGGATTCACTAATTCATGATTTTGGTTGAGGTTGAAGGATGTTTCCATGGCAGAAAACAGACAGAGTAGTGAATTAGAGTCAGAAACACAGAGAACAGAGTCAGAAACGTAGAGAACGGAGACAAAAATGGAGTAGTAGAGGCAGAAACGTGAGCAAAGGAGCAGGAGAAACATGGATGCACCGGAAGAGAGAGAAACAAAGGTCAGCAATGCTAGCAGAGAGAAACGGAGGTCAGAGAATAAGGTTGTAACTAGACGCTAGCAGAGAGGCAATGGAATGAAGGCTGTAAGCAAGATAGAAGAGAAGAAGGAGGCGCGTAGAGAAGAAGTGGGCAGCAGTAAAATAATATGTAACTGCAACATTAACCCACGTTTTACCTGACAGTTAAAATTAAAAAAACCCTAATTTTTAACTTATAAGGAAATCACTAAAAAACCCTTAAAAAAACCACCCAAAGTTTTAATTTTGAGGGCTGTTTCGTAATTCCCTCTGTTTTCAACCTAGAACTGAAAATCGCGAGCATTTTCTCTTCACAGGCCGCAAAGTGCGCCATTATCTCTCCCGCTATGGCCGCCAGGGCCGGCTCTTTGGCAGATTGGCCTGTGCATCAGCACAGGTCCCCGCCCTAAAAACAAAGGTGTTTGCTTTTCCCACACCCCCTCCTACTCTTTCACACCCCTTAACTCCAAATATTCCAAAAATACGCTTAAGTAGAGTGTGTGTTTTCACCGATTCGGGGATGGGCAACCGAATATATTCGGTTGAGGTCAAATTGATAACGCAACAAATTGATGAATGTGGTGTGAATGTCCATTTTTTGTAATAAAATAGGGTGTTCGAACACCCTCATGCGAACCTGTTCGCATGACCCCATGCGAACAGGTGAAATTACGCACAAGAGAGTGTGAAGTCAAAATTTAACACACTCGAACGATGTCATTCGAACCTGTTCGAAGCTCCGTGTGCGAACACATGAAATTTCTTGAAAAAAAAGACGTTTTGGTTGGTTTTTTGGTCATTTCACACCCTTTTGGGGTGTGTTTTGAGTAGGAGGGGGTGTGGGAAAAGCAAATGCCAAAACAAATTTTTGGGCCCCCCAAAACACAATAAGCCCAACCCACACTACCTTCCATTCTTTACTCCCTCAGGCTGGAAAAAAAAAGGCCATTGCTTTTCCCACACCCCTCCTACTCTTTCACACCCCTTAACAAATTTTATTCCAAAAATAACCTCGCGTAAAAATCTGAGTTCACGTGTTTAAAGACTGTTCGAACGACCTTGTTCGAACACGTTCGAATGACCTCGTTCGAACAGGTGAAATTACGCACAAGAGGGTGTGAAGTCAATATTTAACACACTCGAACGATGTCGTTCGAACGGGTTCGAACAAGGTCATGCGAACAGGTTCGCATGACCTCACTCGAACAGGTGAAAAACGCCCAAAGAGAGTGTGAAGTCAATATCTAACACACACGAACGATGTCATTCGAACCTGTTCGAAGGCCCGTGTTCGAACAGGTGAACATTTGTGAAAAAAATAGGTTTTGTCTGGTCTTTTGGTCTTTTCACACCCTTATGGGGTGTGGGAAAAGCAAACGCCAAAAAAAAACACTCAGTCACTCATCAACACAGAACAAACATGTTTTTTTTTGTACCCCCACCCCATCCCCATATACCCCCACCCACACTGAAAACCCCAAAATGCCCTTCTGAAAACATATATTTTTAAATTTTTTGCTAATCGTATATACACACGGGGGTGTATATCGACGACTTACATTTGGGCATCGTATATACACCCCCCAAGGCGTATATACGATTGGCACACCCCCACCATAATCGTATATACGCCTTGGGGGTGTATATACGATGGGCAAAAAAATAGGGTCGTATATATACCCCCCTCAGGTGTATATACGATCCCTATTGTATTTTTTAAATTTTTTTAAGTCAAATAAAAATTAATTAAGTCTTGAAAATATGTTTTGTGTGTAGTTCGTTAAAACGTGACGATGTTATACGTCGAACGAATAATTTAGGCTAAAAAATCGGTTTTCGGGCAACATACTTCGATCGTAATGAAACCACAGCCATTAAATCCGAAAAAAATCAAGAATCAAGACTCCCTTAGAAGAGACTTCTTACGGGACTACGGCCTCAAAATCCCAAATTCCACGATTTGTTTTAATTTTTCATAGTCTCCAAAAAATCTAAAAAAATTTGTATAGCCTTATTTTGGTTTTGTTAGATTTTTAGTGGTGTTTTTATAATTTTTTAGAGTAGTTTTGACTGTTTAACGAATTTTTAGTAGCCTTTTAGTAATAAAAATTAAAACAAATTATTAAAAAAAATAAAAAAAACCCATCGTATATACCCCTTTAAGTACGTATATACGATTGGACATAAAATAGCCATCGTATATACGTACTCAAGAGGTATATACGATTTATTTTTTTTTTTTTAAAAAATTAATTTTCAAAGGGCATTATGGGAATTTAAAATTGGGTGGGGGTTTATGGGAATTTAAAAAGGCTTTTACTTTTCCCACACCCCCTCCTACTTCTCGCACGCCCCTAATCTTTTTTTTTTCCAAAAATGACCTCGCGTGGGACGCTCGTGTGGCGTGGTTTAAGTGACTGTTCGAACGACGTTGGGCGAACCTGTTCGAACGAACTCATGCGTGTTAAGGAATTATCTTCAACATTGTTCCCATGATGTGCCCTCAACAACGACTTCATCAAAAATGTGACCTTACTAATACCACCATACAGTCGAGTGTAGAAGTCATTGTATTGGTTAAGCCAGGTGGTCTTCACATACTGTATGAAACTGGGATAAGGTCCTGCTAAGTCGTTAAATAGACCCAACTCATAATCATACTCTTCCGTAGTCTTCGCATGGACAACAGATAGAAATGCACCCATAATGTCATTAACAATAGCTTGGTCTTTCACAATGAGCCTTGCTTTGGCCCTCACATTTTTCTTAATGTGAAATTGGCACAACAAGTTTGCAGATGTTGGAAATATTGCTGACAGAGCATTCATCATACCTGTGTCTCTGTCAGTAAGTATGACTTGCGGAAGTTCATCCTGTTTCCTAAATAAACCCCTCAATTTCTCAAGAACTCATGCAAAATTATCCATCCTCTCCCAATTGACATAAGCAAAGGCAGCAGAGTAAGTCTTCTCAGTTGAGGTCACACCAACGATCTCAACCAACGGATACCTGTACCGGTTGGTTTTATATGTGGAATCAATCAACAAAACAATTGGAAATGTGTTTAGAAGCTCAATAGAATCTGGATGGGCCCAAAAGATGTCTTTCACAACCGTAGTTCCTTCTGCAAGTCGAGTCCAGTAAACATAATTATCGCGTTGCAAATAAAACATGAGTTGTTGGAGCTCAGTCCTACCCTCACGCATAGCCGATCAAGCCGTTGCCTTTGACAGCGGTTGTATATTTGTTTCACAACCGTATAGTTATCATCAAAGCTTCATCAATTTTAGCTCATTAAGGATCAATTTAGGCCGAGTATGATTCCTAGTCATTCTAGCCACTAGTTCCTTCTCTTACGAAGTTAACCTACCAATGTATACGGACGTCCATCATGATAAGTAACCATGCCATGGTTATGAGTTCCATTCATAACCCTCAAAATCCATCCTCCAAGCTTCTTAATAAATTTCCTTTCGATGCGAAGGGACAACAACATTTTCTAGTGTTTGTGCCTTCCTCAACATTTGTCTTATATGATCCGGCTTTATCACAAATCAACATGCGAGTATTGTTTACCCGATCGTCGTCGTCGGTGTCGATCTTCCTATAACAATCACCATCCCAAGAGATTTTCCAACCGCACGCACTCCAAGTCAGACTCCTCACGAGTAGGAAATAAGCGAAATTCAATTACTAAGTGTCAGTTACATAATTTGAATAGTTAGCTAAAATTAAAACAACTAATTCATTCTTACCGTATCAGTTTGGAAGGAACTAGTAAAGTCTTGGGTTTCGACGACGTCAGTTGAGATGTCAATCGCGACGATTGACATCTCGGCTTCTCTGATTGACAACTCAACCGCTCCAGATGCACCTCATTTTCATCCATTTAAAAACAAAAACTCAAGATGAAGCGCAACTTATCGATTCTTTGTCATACGTCTGTTCGAATAGCCTCATGCGAACATGTTCGAATATACGACCTTATGCATTTAGGCATCGTATATACACCCCCAAGACGTATATACGATTGGAAAACCCCCACCATAATCGTATATACGCCTTGGGAGATGTATATACGATGCCTAAAAATAGTGGTCGTATATATACCCCCGTGTGTATATCGAATTTCATTGTATTTTTTTAAATTTTTTAAGTCAAATAAAAATTATATAAGTCCTGAAAATAGGTTTTGTGTGTAGTTCGTTAAAATGTGACGATGTTATACGTCGAACGAATAATTTAGGCTAAAAAATCGGTTTTCGGGCAACATACTCCAATCGTAATGAAACCACAACTATTAAATCCGAAAAAAATCAAGAATCAAGACTCCCCTAGAAGGGACTTCTTACGGGACTACGGCCTCAAAATCCCAAATTCCATCGTTTACTATTTTTTACGATTTTTTTTAATTTTTCATAGTCTCCAAAAAATCTAAAAAAATTTGTATAGCCTTATTTTGGTTTTGTTAGATTTTTAGTGGTGTTTTTATAATTTTTTGGAGTAGTTTTGACTATTTAACGAATTTTTAGTAGCCTTTTAGTAATAAAAATTAAAACAAATTATTAAAAAAAATAAAAAGTGCATCGTATATACCCCTTTGAGTACGTATATACGATTGGACAAAAAATAGCCATCGTATATATACGTGCACCAAAGGGTATATACGATTTATTTATTTATTTTTAAAAAATTAAGTTTCAAAGGGCATTTGGGGTTTTTGGTATTGGGTGGGGGTGGGAGGGGATGGGGTGGGGTCCAAAAAAAAAGGGTGGTGCTTTCCCCACACCCCCCCTACTTATTCACACCCCATCAAACTTATAATTCCAAAATTACCCCCAATTCAAAAAAAAAAAAAAAACCCACACCCTCCCCCCTCTCTCACTCTCCTCGTCTCTCACTCCTCCCCTCCCCTCCCTTCGAACCCTAACCTCTCTTTCCCTCTCACTCACCTTCTCCTAACTCACTCAATCTCACTCAATCTCTCACCAATCTTCTCCACCAACATTCTCAAGAGCACACAGGTTATTTTCGCTCCTCACTCTCTCTCTATTCGTTCCATTTTCTTCAAGGTATGCCTCTCCCCTACGCTCCATTCTCGTTTTTTTTTTCGCAACGCGTAATTGTTCGAGTGAGGTCCATCGAACACGTGAAAACGAAGGTGTTCGAATGAGGTTGTGCGTAACACCGCTCGAGCAACCTCATTCGAACCGCTGTATTTTGTAAATCGAACCGACTTGTTCGAGGTGGTTGAGCGAACGAGTTCGCACGTAGCCCTTCGAGCGATCGTTTGACGATGAACTTTGTCACCTTATTCTCGCTTTTGTTCTGTTAATTTGATTTAATTGGTTCGCGTTGATTGTTGTTTCGAGATATGGTGAGGAGCGAGAGGTGGTCATGCGGTGAACCATCCGAGCGAAGCCGGGTCGGCCACCTCCTACGGTTTCAAACCGCAAAAGGAGGAGGAAGAAGCCGAAACCTCCCGAGCTAGGGGTCGTGCTGTGGGGGGGGGTAGGGTTGATGTTCCTCCTCCCCCCACTTCCGGAGGATATTGGGCGGGATATTGAGCGTGATGCTCAATTTCCGGCTATGAGCCGCTTGGCCCTTCATCCGCTGGGCCTTCGCCTCGCTAGGCCTTCATCCGCTGGGCCTTCATCCGGCGCCAGGCCTTCATCCGCCGCTAGGCCTTCATCTTCTAGGCATCACGAGGAGGAGGCTGCCGAGCCTCGTGAGGAGGAGGTTCTTTGAGCCTCGGAGGAGGTCGCTGCTGCTAGTTAGGCGACATTCCCATTTTCTGGTGGACCGTAAGATGGTTCTCATCTTGCCCACATACGGGGCACATATCCTCACTGATTTTTATTCTGGCAAGGTAAGTTATTATTTTATAGTTGAGTGTTGTAAATTTGTTTATTAAGTTGTTGAATGTTTTGGCTTATTGTGTCTTTTCTGAATGCAGGTGCGGCCGGATTTTCACCCAATCCCACATGGACTATTACGACGGTGTTTCATGTGCGATTAAGGACACTCGGCGCCTTCGTGGTTGGTTCCCTTGGTTGGGCTTGGCTTCCCATTCTCCACAAGGTCGTGCGAACGCATTCATAGAGCGTTGGCGGCCGGATACATCATCATTCCACCTTCCGTGGGTGAGATGAGCAGCATCACCCTTGATGATGTATCCCGGTACCGCCGCGACATCCCCCATTCTTGGCGGTTCTTTGACATGCCGATCGACTTCATGGGAGGGGGGAGTTTCTTTGGTTGACTTTTTGGGTGCCACACCGAGGATGATGCATTTGCCCGCACTTCGCCGTGGTCGCATCTGTTGGGCTTGTATGGTCGAGGATAGGGTTCACCACCCACCATAAACCGAGGCGGTGGGACCATGCCGCTAGGGCCTACATGTTGTATCTTTTGGGTTGCACCTTGTTTGCCGACAAGTCGTGCAACAAGGTTGCTTGGCTACCTTGGTATCTTGATGGATTTGGAGGCGGTTGGAGACTATTCTTTGGGGGCCATGACCTGGCCCATCTCTATGATCGGTGAAGGATGCTACAAGGAAGAAGACCAAGAAGATTCTTTGGTCATCTTCCTTTACTTCAGTATGAAACATATTCTTTACTTTTAAGTTTGCTTTAGGGTTACTTTCAGATTAATAATCAACCAATGATATGTGGATTACAAGGCTTGGATCTTTGAGCACTTCCAGAGTGCGAACTTTTCCTCTTGGGTGGAGCACCCGAGTATGATGAGAGTAGTACCCTACGGACGAAGAAATGGTTGTGCGATGATGTCCCTGGGGCATCAAGTCACATACCATCGATTATGCCTAGGACCGCTACACGTGAGGAGAGGTGACTGGGACCCTACACGGCCCATGTGCAGCGGTGAGACCTTTCTGAGGAGCGGCGAGTTCGAGAGGGTTCATTCGGAGTGGTGGGCGCATGATGCGTCACTTGCCGGATCGAGTGCTCGGGCGGTTTGGGGTGTCCAAAGACATTCGGAGGATCCCGCACCTCCTACCGGGGCCGTCTGCACTACTCTCACCGAGTGTGATGAGAGGTGGACTCGGTTTGAGGACCACTTGGTGGCGCGGGGGCCTCCACGTGTCGTGCCGCACTCGTCAAACACGGTGCGGGTTACTTTCCATGGTACTCTCAGTGGTCACATCCCTTTCTCTTCCCCGAGCATTATCGCAGCTTGCGAGATGAGCACGATGTCTGTGGTACGTGTCTTTTATGTTAATTGCATGATAATGTTTCTTAAAATTCTATTTATTTAAGTAATAATGTTATGTTATTTGGTTGATGAGATGCTACCAAAGTCGATTGATTTGGTTGATGACATTGATGGGGCCATCGATGATCATGTCCCGGAGCGTCGGGACCATGTTTCATTGCGCATCAAGAGGTCGCTCAACCCCTTCCGTGGGTTTAGAAGGAGGTTTGGGAATGTGTATGAGAGAGGAGGAGGGCTGCAACACCCAAAGAGGATATGTCATAGGGGATATTTGTTTAGTTTTTTTGTATAATTTAACTACTTTGTTTCATTTGGTTTTTTAATTTGAAATTCCCTTTACTTTTGCGCAAATTTAATTGTCATTACAAAATACGAAATACATGAAAACTAAATACGAAATACATGAAAACCAAATACGAAATACATGAAAACCAAATACGAAATACATCAACAGAAAACATAATACAACCTAGTTCTACTTAGAACTACTACTACTACCTCTAATACTACTACGGCGGAGTTCTTCGAGAGATTCTTCTGTTTCGACGAACAATTCGAGATAAGGTTCAATGACACCTTGGAATTCTTCATGTTTCTCAAACATTTGACGAACGTCTTCGTCATTCTTGAGACGCTTAAGGCACTTCTGAATACGATTACGTGGGTTCCAAATTACAGCGTAGGGGAGTGACATTCGATTTTTTTAATTTCTTGCTGAACACCATCTAGTTTCACATTTTTTATTACTTTTTCTTTCAATTCTGCGAATGTGATGTTGTTCTTAAGCATGAAATTTTTAGTTTTGGATCCATGACTATGAATCAGCGGACTGTAATGGTCGTTCCAATGGTAAGTCATCTCATACTCAACTTTACAGGTGCGTAAGTATGGGTTGTTGTGGTGCGGGTGGTGGTGGTTGAAGAAGATGCATGACCTCTTCGCAGGTTCGTATTGTGTCCACGTACAACTCTAAGATCTGTCGCCCCATCGGAACGTTAGCTAGATGTTCCATCATTGCGCGGACGTCGTCGTCATTTCGGATCTCCATGACTGAATACTGGACAGTACCATCATCTCTACAATTGAACTTTTTGAAACGTATACGCTCCACGTCTTTACGCCACGCTCCCTCTGGACGAATCTTCCTCTCAGCCTTTTCCTTCAGTTGGGCGAAGGTGATGTCCTTACTCATTCTGCAGAAGACATGGTTAGGACAACGAAACACAGCACCATGTTCGTCGGTGGTGACAGTCCCATTGTGGTGAAGGGCTGTTAGGAATTTGTCGTTTGAGTACTGGGTTGAGCACAATTGCCATTCCATTTCAGCTGGGTTGGGAAGAAGGCTGGGTTGGGAAGAAGGAGAGAAGGTTTTGGTGAAGAAGCAGCTGGGTTGGGAAGAAGGAGAGAAGGTTTTGGTGAAGAAGCAGATTAGGGTTTGGTGAAGAAGGTCTGAGGATGTGAACCCCCTTTTATAATAGGCGTGGTGAAATGTCAGTCGTTGATTTCATTTTTAGATCACAAATCTGAGCCGTTTAAATTCTATCCGTTCAGGCACAATTTCCAAAGGGATTGACATCCACTCCTTTATCTGACACATTTGACTGATTGTAAACCGTTGATTAAAACTGTCGGTGGAATCTGAGGCGTCCAATACCTGCAGCAATTCTGCGCAAAGATCGTTCGAACAACATCATTCGCACATGTTCGAATGACCCAGTTCGAATGTGTTCGTATGACCCTATTCGAACAGGTGAAAAAACGCCCAAGGGGTGTCTGTCCATATTTAACACACTCGAACGGGCTCGTTCGAACCATTCAAGCCCCGTGTTGAACAGTGAAAATTTTCGTAAAAAAATAGGTCTTTTGGTCTTTTCACACCCTTATGGGGTGTGTTTAGAGTAGGAGGGGGTGTGGGAAAAGCAACAGCCAAAAAAAAAACCCAAAACAAATTTTTGGGCCCCCCAAAACACAATAAGCCCAACCCACACTACCTTCCATTCTTTACTCCCTCAGGCTGGAAAAAAAAAACACTCAGTCACTCATCACGCAAAGAAACCCACACAACACCACACGCACGTCTGCACTCCGATATCCCCACCGGCGCAAACCGTGACGCCGCCGCCCTCCGACCATCTCATCTGCTCCAACGAACACCTTCTGCCTGTTGATCGTCACCGACGCACCGAAGTCACTTGTCTCCTCTCATTTTCGTAAGTTTTAGGTTTTGTACTTTGTGCTTTGGTTGAAATCTTTCATTGGGTTTTACTTTGTCTTTTCATTCATCTGTAATCTGTTATTGATTTCAGATTTCTGAGTGAGAATCTAATTTGAGTTTTAGGTTTTGTTTGTGTTGTTGAAGTCACTCCTCTCATTTTGCTGTTGTTGATTTTGTGAAATTGGAAACCTTCATTGTGAGATTGATTCAAGAAGGGACTAAATTCTAAGGCGAAGAAACGCAACGCAGCTGCTCGATTGAAACGTGAGACCTGAACTTCCCTTTTGGCTTTCTTCCAACGCTTTCATCCACTAATTGGACAGTAATGCTCCTGTTTTATAAATACCTCAGCTGTTTCTGTTTGAAATTGTGGCTAATTATGATGAATTCATGATGGTTGCTTTGAATTATGAATTATTTCCACTAATATGCTTCCCTGTTTGTGGTTAATTACTTTTTGTGTTTGTGGTTAATTGCTTACTTGATGAATGATGATTACAGTGTTTGAATTATTGTACTTAATTGATGGAAAAATTATCTCTAAGTCTTCTTTGAGTTTTGTATTGAATTTTGGGTTTTATTTGGTAAAAATATAATTAGGGCCCCACTTTAATTATTTGCACAGGGACTCCGTATCGTCAGGGACGGCCCTGATGGCCGCGCCCTCGAACTGCAACGCTACCCCGTTGGAATCGCGGCGAGCCTCCGCTCCGCCACGCCACGCTGCTGTAGCGCCGCTATAACACTGTTTATAATTATTTAAATTAAGTCTAGTACTTATCTTTATAAAGTTCAAATGTATTAATTTCAGTAAGTTCTTTTAATAATGATATGTATAAAATCCATTTTTTGAAAATTAGTTTGACTAAAATTTATGTTAAATCAATGGACTGGTTTACTGAAAGGATCCGTCCGGTCCAATTTGCGTGACTCAGCTTTATTATGCCGTTTTATTATTTTAATTTTGGTTCTTGTTGTCTGCAACAGCACATAACGACTAGCAACAAAGGGAACTAAAAATAAGGAAGTCTGAACAATGTCGTTTATGAGAGGAGATTTGCTTTCCCGAACCAGAAAGCTCGTGAAGGGTTTGGCCAAGGCCGAACCTGTGTGGCTCAAAGCCATGGAACAGTTAATCTCCTAATCTTTGTTTTTTGCTCTTGCTTTCAGATTCAACATCTTAAATTGATGCCTTTCAATATCTATCTTAGTTTTTTATTGTGCCATTTGGGAATCTCCCGTCTAGGTTTTTATGAGTGACTCCTCTCTTTCTGCACAACAGTATTTTTTGTCAATGCATCTCTCTTTTTTTGTCAGCCTTGGATCTGCGCTACACTAAAAGTTTAATTTTTTTACTTTGAACATTTATCATAGCAGTGTTAATCTTTTTATGTTTTTTTCTTTTTCTTTCCTTTCCTGAAAGATTAAGAATTTGTCTAATATTTTATTTTTAATATGCTTACTAGGGCACCACCAGCTACATTTCCTCGATCTGGGGGCAAAATTCCGACAATTACTCTTCCCGAGGATGTTTATGTGAAGAAGTTTTATAAGAAATACCCAGAATCTAAATACGATGATCCCATCAAGTATTGTCCTTTCTCTCTTTTCTCTGTAATTTTTCCCTATACACCATCTTATCCTAATTTTTTATTCGTCAAAAGAAAAATCTTATCCTAATTTTTGTATTGCTAAGTTGTGATCTTATCTGTTTGGTGTCTATATGGTGAGATGGTGTTGATAAAATGATACGTTAGAGAGAATGTGAGAGTAGAATAGAAACTGATTTGTACACACACAAGCACACACACTAAGGGATGTACATGGCAAACTGACATATGCTCTAATAGCCCCCCTTCAGACTCAAGGTGGCTGCACGGATGTACTTTGAGTTTGGCTCTCAAGTCATAAAATGTAGTGGATGACAGTGGCTTAGTTAGAGAATCTGCCAAGTTGATCTGCTGCTATAACATAGCTGACTCTTAGAGCTTTAGAGATGACCTTTCCTGGAACAAAATGAATACCTAGTTCAATTGTTTAGTGCATGAATGCAGAATAGGACTGTATGACAGAGATACTGCCCTAAGATTGTCACGGTAAAAGGCGGGAGTGCCAAAAGAGATGACCAGTTCAGTTAATATTGACTGAATCCAGAAAATTTCAGCCATGGGCAACCAAAGGTTGTTCCTTGGATCTCCTTGAAACCAAATTTGGGTCAAAAATGATGCAGCAACTTGAGGTAGAGCGTCGATCCAACAGATCACTCCCTTAATTAGCATCACAGTAAGCCTGATGATCAGGTATTCGGGGTGCGCAGGCTGGAGAAGCAAACCATGTTGAATTGTGCCTTTAAGGTTCTGCAAGATATGCTTGACAGCCCTCCCGTGGGATTCCAATGGCTTAGCCATAAATTGGCAAGCCTTATTGACAGTTGACACTATAAGCATTCACTGATCTGGTAAAAGTTGCATACTGTAGTGCACCTACAATGGACCGGTAGAAATGATGGAGTTGTTATCACGGTTTGGTAATGGTGACTTGGAGAAGATAGACACGTGATTTTTTATTTTTTAAAAAATTAAAATATGATCCAGGGTATTAAATTTGATCTAACATTTACAAAAAGTTGTTCACATTTCTCAAAAAAGCAAAGTGTTCTCATCTGAATCGTCCCTTATATATATGATTCATTTAGTATCAGTATGGTATTTTTCTTTCAAGATGCCTCCATATGCATCTGGAGAGCTCTTAAATAGGCCATAGACCATGTCTACTTGTCTGTGTTATTAATTAAGTTGAAGCATCAAATGCATTTACTTATTCATATGTATGATTAATGTTTCAAGTTCCACAGGTTTAATGCTTTTGATCCCCCTCCATCTCGTTTATTTGCCTTGCGGGTCCTTGAGTTGAAAGAGCAGGGCATTAGTGAGGAACAAGCAGTGGATGTAGCAGATGTATGTAACTTATATTGGTTCCTGAATATGTTCTCTCCGCAACTTCTTTTCCCCTTTTGTCCTCTAATAGTCACTTGCTTTTTTCCCTAGATGGAATATGTGGCAGAGAAGAAGGCAAAGAAGAAAGCATATGCCCGTCTTAAGCAAATTGCACGCCTTCAAGGAAAGAGACTTCCACCAAACCCATATCCTTGTCCTGTCAAAGAGATTCAGGCTGAGGAAAGGAAATATGTTCGTGATCGTTTCTTCAATCCCAGGATACTTGAACTTGTGAAGCAAAAGAAAGAAGAGTCAATGCAGAGATTCGGAGGAGGTAATTGGTGATTTTTACAGGGTAAAGTTAGGTCAATACATTGAAACTTCGGCTCTTGAGAAAATAAGCTTTGCAATAATATTTACCAGTCAGTCACTAAAAAGTGTGTGCTTCTGTCCTAATTTTGAGTGAAGTACTCTTTTGTTATTTTAGATCAACCGTGTTAGAATATTTTACCAAGATTTCATTCAAGCGGTTGTTCCAATAAGACGATAACCCATGTAGGTTTATGAACTTGTATCCTTAATAGACAAACACACATCTAAGTGTTACTTGCTGCAACGGGTTTGAAATTATATGCAGTGACAATTTTGATGCAAACTTTGGGATGCTGATTCCCTGCTGTTACTCTAGTCTATCTCTCTCCAACACTAACTTTTCTTTATTTTTTAAAGAAAAACAAATGGACAGCCAAACCCTTTGAATTTCGTCCGGCTTGTACACGTTGTGCTTTAGACAACAGCAAAAAGCGCGAGTTTTTGATACAATGCTTGTCATTTCAAGGTGATCACGTCATTATTACCCCTTGCAATTTTATTCGTTGAGCATTTCACGTTTCATATGTATATTCGCAATAATAATAAGCTCATATTATTTCATCATGAATAATAGAGTCAATACAAATAGGAATATTATGAAAAATACAGGGGCTAGTATAAGATAAATAAGCCCTTGCAAAAGCACGAGTTGTTCTATTCACTTGCATCTTTACAAAAGCTAATTCAAAATTAAAACGAGAAGTTAAAATGGACTTGACTAACTAGAAAGCCCATTTCAGTGACATAAGTTGTTTTAGATGACAAAATAACTTTGACAATTATTTGGCAATCCGTCTTAGATTGGATATGTGTGAATCTTTAATTTGTTCAATTGCAAACAACAAAAATAACAATTCCTCTTCAGCATTGATTCGGTTCTAGCCTTGAATCAATTGTGGGGAAAGGACGAATGATTGTAAAAAATGGTTGATGATGGTGGGTGTTGGAGGAGTGGGAGAGGGAGAGGGAGAGGAAGAGGAAAGAAAGAACCCTAACTTAATTCGGGGATTTATATTTTTAAAATCCAACTCAGCATATTAAAAGGAAAAAAAATAAAAAGGTGTTGGAGGGGTGGGAGAGGAAGAGGAAAGAAAGAACCCTAACTTAATTTGGGGATTTATATTTTTTAAAATCCAACTCAGCATATTAAAAGGAAAAAAATAAAAACAATTGCATGTAAATGTCAACAGGAAACTCAGTTAGCCACATCGGCAGTTGGCTAACATGGAGTTACCAAAAGGACATATTTAAAACAATTTTTTTTTTGCATAAACTTATTTAATTTTTTTTAAGAATTTATTTAAAAACAGTTATATTTTTTTTAGATAGACCTCCTTTTTGCACTCATTTGGTGCAATCCTCCGGTATCCCTTAACTCGCCAACTGAACTACCTACTTGGGATAATATTTTTGTTCCTCTACTGCAGCGCGCATCCCAGATATTTTCATTTTCTTCAACCTTTCGTCCTCTCTTTCCAACTCGTGCTGATTACAGTGTAACGAAGGCCCCCAACACCAAAATTCGTTTTGTCTCATCTACACTGCGACTTCGTATCGTAGCCATAGCTATACACAAACTACTCTGTACTCAACAATGCAGATAATTTATCCTCCGTGTTGTGCAGGTACGGAGATGCATCTACAATTTCTCTTTTTCATTTCCTAAACTTGTCTATTAAGTGTTTATTGCTTGGTGTATTCAGTGAAACACATGCAAAGTGTGCAATTGCACTTGGTTATCAACGATTGCACGTAAATGAGATCATAAAATTCTGTTCAACATTTTTCCATATGTAATTTTGCATTATGCAAATGTTGTTATTTTACAGATAAGCATAAGCTTTTATCAAATTTCAGCAAGTGTGGATTCTTCTCTTTTGGGGATTCTCTGATTAATATTCAATTCATCCACTAATGTTCTTTTCACTTCACTTGATATCATTATTATGCATGCTTATGTTCTGATTAATTACTAAAATGTCATATTATAATAAGACTTGAGCTTCATTTCATTTTGTGGCACTGCCTGAGGTCTCACATTGATCTTGCTCATGCTGCCATAACTGAAGTTGGACCAATTCTTGTGGATATTCTCCTGCTTGAACACTATATGGAAATGGACCAAATGCATTTCTGCTTGGATCTCTTGCTGCTATATCTGTTGTGCCATACACCTGAGACATTCACATCAAGCCTCATTGTTAAGCAATCTGTGTTTTCTGTAGTCAATTTATCATCACACTTCGTGATTGTTTGATAATCAGCTTATGTAAAGGCTATTTCTATAATAAAACATAAAATAAAGTCAAACTGTTTCGTGATAAGATGCTTTCATAAGCTATCTTCGAGAATCTTATGGATATAAGCTGGAAAAAGCTTACGGACGTGTCAAAGTTGTTTTCATAAGTTCTCCAAAAACCGTCACACTAGTGCTTATGCTAGTAGATAAGCTCAAATAAGTCAATCTTAACATCTCTTGTATGGATAAACAACTTAAATACGCGCTTATAGTATAAATGTTTATCGTATAAGTGTTTGTGTATAAGATATTCAATAATAAAACATAAAATAAAGTTAATTGGTTTTCATTAAAAGTGCTAACAATACTCTCTTTCAATAGTCATTCTATGATCAGGTAGTAAAACTCATGTGACTTCCACAACTTTAGAAATAAGTCTCATTAATTTAGTGGGACCCACATAAATTTCGCACAATCATGAAGTGTATGTTGGTAGGAGAGTGTTAAAGAGCGTTGCTAGAACTCCTCTATAAGGTATAAACTGTTTTCGTAAATTATCTTGGAGAACATATAGTAATATGCTGAAACAACTTATGGACATGTCAAAGTTGTTTCCATAAGCTTTTCAAAACGGTCTCACTAGTGCTAATGACATCAGATAAACCTAAATAAGCCAATCTAAATGGAATAAATATAAGTCACTTGTGATTTTGGTGATGCCATTTTGATTAACTTAGCTACACTACCTTTTTGTGTAGTTGTGTGTTTTCTTGTTGGATGAGGTTTACCTTCTTATAGAGTTCCACGTTTTCCTGATGAATTAGGTGCCCCTGTATTTGAGAAAATTGAAACACAAAGGTCAGTGATTGTTGTGAACAATTTTGAGAGAAAAAATCAGCAAAGGTCACTGCTGAGCAGTGAGCAGTACCTTTCTGTTCAGCTCTTGGATTTCATCCTTCAGAATTTTCTCCTGCAGAATTTTACCAAACAGTAGTTAGTTTCTTTCGACCTTTCTAGCATGGTTATCAAATCGGGATACATATCGTGTATTGAAAGACCTATTTTCTGAATCGTGTATCGTATCGTAAGATAACATAAGTTGAAAAACACATGAACTTCAAAATAAATCAGGTCATAAATGAACGTAACATGTGTTTGATTCAACTCCTATAAAAAACATGGTCAAACGTTTAAAGAAATCACATTTCAAGAGGGAGTGCAGACCAAAAACACAGTGTGCTAGGTTTGTTTCTTAGCCAATCTAACTTGTGGGATTTAGAAAGATTGCTTTTGGCTTATTATATATCATTTCACGAAAATTTCCAAAAAAAACCACTTGAGAGGCATTTTAGCAGTGTGAATCCCTATCATAAGATTCAACAAAATTCATGAAGTGTAAGATTCAACAGAGTGTATCGGAATTCATGATGGGATACAGATGCAAAAAAGATACACACTAAGACACATGGTTTTTGTTTGATTTCATATCGAATCGAGTTACGAAATCGTATGTGTCGTAAGATACTGATAACCATGCTTTTTAGTGCTTGGCAAGGTTCTTAGTGACATTGATTAATTAAACAGACTTATGTTCATTCCTTCTTGCTGCTAAAATAGAAGGTACGTATTTGACCTTTTTCATGCGGACACCTTGGAGACTCATTTCAAGTTGACTCTCTAAATCTTGTAGGTTTCTGATACTCATACCATAAAGCTGTTCTCCCATCATTTTCCTGAACAGTATCAATTTTATTTACTTAGTAGAGTTATAAAAAAAAATTGGTCAGTAAAATTAGTAGAAAAAGTTGTACCTATGATTTTCTTGTAGATTCTGTAGTTGCTGCCTTAAAATTTCTGCCTCCCTTTGCCAAAACTATCAAATATATCAAGTAAAACGATATAAATGAGTAAACCAGAGGAAACTAAAATGTGATTGGATGATATTCATTGCATTGAGTTAGATCCTAATAAAATGCTTCACAATGAGAAATGAAATCATTGTGAAGCAGTTAGTCAAATTTATATTGAGCACTAACCAAATTTAGATGTTTTTTTTTGTTTAGATAACTACAGTATGTGTTTACTTGTAGCATCTAATATAGAACCACAACAGAGAATGGTAAAGATTACTTACAAAATTTGATTACTATGTCATATTATGCATAATTACAAGGATAACATGCCATTCAATAAATTCATTAATAAACCAAAAAAATGATGATAGACTTCAAATACACTTTACTTCTTGCTGTTATTTATGGTAGAACAAGGTATGGGACATTATTGAATAATAATGAATAGAGCATACCTTGACTTCAGATTCTGGATTTATCAGTTGTTGATGTTCCTCCTTGCACGAGTTATATCTCTCGATCACTGATTTCATGCTGATCACAAGAAAGAATCATCACATTTTTAATGTGTTTTGTGAAATTTTGTGATGAATAACTCTTATCCATATATCATAAAATTGTTTATCATTAATGAATCTTACGATACAGAGACTTCAGATCCAAGGTATAACTCTTTTGGGGAGAAAGGTGATCGTTGAGTGGGTAGGTGTTTTTTTGGGTGAACCCAAGGTATCCTCTGGTTGGGAGCCAATAACTAATCAATCAAGGTACGAAGATTTATTTAAGGAGTTGACTTCTACCAGTAAATACTTTTTCATACACATGACACCAAACCCTTTACCTCATGCTTAAGGGACCATGTTACCCCCAAAACTGCCACACCACATTGGTAAAAAAAGACGAGGGTTAGGGTTTTGATCATTAACTAGTCATCACTAACGAACTATCAAACTATAAATTCCTCTATAAAAGGATGATTAATCAGTGGTGGCAAAGTTGTGGCACTTAGACGTGGAAACTAAGTTTTTCCTATTAGAATCGCCTAACAAACATACTCGTTTGGTGAGAAAAGTTATTCTAATATGGATACAACTATTAGAGTCTCCATCCTAGGCGACTTGCTTGATGTAAAAGTGGTGAAGGAGAAGTTGGGGCTTGTTGATGTAGGTAATTATTAAAAATATGGTTTTTAATAACTGTTAGATGTGTTTCTTCATTGATATCTAGCTCAATATAAGTATTTGGAGATTATGGAATATAGGTTAACATTAAGGGTTAGGTTGCTAGTGAATGTAACTTCTATGGTGGATGTGGTTCGTCGAAGAAATACATTTTGGGTGTCGTTGGTGAGTTACCAGGTAAGTTAATAAGGAGTGTAATGGTAAATTGGTGTTGTTACTGCGAGGTTCGAATTTGGTTCAAGGGTTTCTCCATTGCAACTGAATTTTGGGATGTAGGCCATGTATCTAATGGGGATATTGGAAACTTAGCTAGTATTGATCTAATGGTGTTGCACCATGGAGATGTTGTTCCTAATTTGTGTGGTTTACCATCTAGACAACTAGTGCCACCAAACGGGGTGATGCAACATGTATCTACCAATGTCAGATGGCATATCAAATTCTTGGTCTTAGTAATAAAGTGGGGGTGCATGCATGTTGTGTCCAACTATGGGGTTGTGGTAGATAGATAGGTTGACTAAATTAGAAGATG
The DNA here is from genome assembly GCA_020916435.1 of Oxytropis ochrocephala. Lineage (NCBI taxonomy): Eukaryota > Viridiplantae > Streptophyta > Magnoliopsida > Fabales > Fabaceae > Oxytropis > Oxytropis ochrocephala. The sequence goes on from CM037092.1 coordinate 17,485,630, forward strand.
GTTGAAGGAAAAAAGTTTATGAGATTTGACAATTGTTGATCAGAAAAGAGAACTTGTTATTTCAAAGGCTTAAATGAAGATGGTTGAAGGAAGATGATGCTAACTCGGGGTACTTCCATGCACGTGTGAAATGTTGGGGTAAGAGAAACTCTATATTTTTGCAACACGAGGATGAGAAGTGGCTGGAATAGGTGTGTAGTGATGTGAGCCCACATGCATGGCTAGACTACAATTAAGAGCTTGGATGGAGGAAGAAGTGGCAGACATCATTCTCCATTTCATCTCTATTCTTTCCACATTTGATTCTTTCTTCACTTTTGTGTTCTTCAAGTAAGTGTCATCATCTAATCTTGAAATTTTGTTCTTGCTCATCATCGTGACTTAGAGATTCATATAGATTTGTAATTTTCTAGATCCGAAATTTAACGATTCATGTGTGGATCACATCATGTAGTCTCAGAAGGGAGGTTCTAAGATACTTCTATGATCACTTCTCTAGTGATAATTGGGATAGGATGAACCTTGAGGGTGTAGATTTTCCATGGCTGTTGAACTCCGGTAATAAGTATTTATCTTCTCCTTTTCCATATATATTGAAGCTCAAGGAGTAAAGGAGGTGGTAAAAAGTCTTGTGATGGTAATATAAACACATGCCTAATAAGTTCAACTTTACTTTCATCTAGTCCTTTTGTCCGCTTATCAAAGGGGGGAGTGGGAGTTCTTTTCGTGGAATCCATAGAAATGCTAGTCTCCTAAAATTCTTCACTTCTTACTTCCTTATTGTGGTGCTGTAGCCTGTGTTGACTTCCCCTTTTCTGCCGGGACTTTAGGGAAACTCCTCTATTTCCCTTTATAAGGTGGTTGCCAAGTTGTTGGCTTCTCAGCTTTGGAAGGTAATGGGCCTGATCATTGCTCCTAATCAGTCTGCTTTTGTTTGGGATTGGTAACTTGTTGATGAGGTTGTAGCAGTGGACGCATTAGGGGATTATGCAAAAATACTAGTAAGAGCATTGACTCACACTTGAGGGGGGATCGTTGGAAATTCAAGTGAGAATTGGTCTCACACCTTGCCGGTTATGAATAAGCTAAATGAATGATATATAAGAGCAGTGACCCATATATCTAATGCCTTATAGTTTTGGGTGGAGATGTGTCGTCCAAGTCTCTTAAGTGGTCTGGTTCATTAACTCATTGTTGCTTCCGGTGCTTCCCTGGACTCTCCCAACAAGTGGAATCAGAGTTATGGTTTGGCTTGGTGTGAGAGCGGGAAGTTGATCTTGGTTTGGATCAAGTCTAGTGATGTGAGTGACTCATACTTAAGGAGGAGATTGTTTGGGAATTCAAGTGAGTGGTTAGTCTCACATCAGGAATAAGCTAAATAAAAGATATATAAAAGAGGTGACCCATATGCTCATTGCCTAAAGGTTTTGGGTGAAAACGTAGTGTCCAATTCTCTTGGTAATCTTGGTCATTAGCTCTTGTTGCTCTCCTGAACTCTCCAACAATAGTGTTGTTTGATCCAATGACATAAAAACGGTGATTGTTGATGTTGTATTTATATCTCTAAAGAAACTCTCTTAATAAATTAAATCTTATAGGTTTACCCTAGCAGTTTGCCATTTATATCCATGTATTTATTATGTCATTTTTTTTTTAGTTTTATATGAAAGATACAAACATACTATGTCAATTTTTTTTCCACTTTTCTACTTATTTATTTTTACAAAAAATTAGGTGAGGAGATGACGCTCAAATCCAAGGCCGGAAAAACCTTTGGGCTCTTTAAACACTTACGAAAGTAGTTACATTTACCTCACTCCAATAAAACTAATGAAGAGTTGTACTTGAGACTTCTCAAATACAACTTCTGTCATACGACAACCTCTTGGAGTTTCCACTTTTCTATCTTAATAACAAACAAATGCTGATTTTATTTTTGTTTTTCTTTCTCTCTATTTTTGTTTTTCTTTAATTAATTATTTTCTTTCTACCTGTTTTATATAATGTTTTATTTTTTTGACTCAATTATATAATGTTTTTATCTTTGCGTCCAAATGGTATTTTTGTGTTTCTAATAAAATATATTTAGTTTATCAAAAATAAAAACAGTTCCACTGTTTTTTTATGAAAAAAATATAACTATAAAACTAACACATTCACATATATTTTCTCTTTTTCTATCTATTTGTCTCTGTTTTGTAAATGGGTTACAGTATCAGTTGTACCCAGTCTAAGAAACCTACCATATCAAAGTTGCTTAATTAGCTACCTACTAGGTTTAATTAATTTAATTATAAGGTTTGTCTATATCAAAACTAGTGGAGAAACCACTTTATCTGGTGCGTTTATATATTGCTTTTGGGATGGGATATGCTGAAGGACTATGCCTTACACATCCACATCTTGAATGATACTTAACATTAAATCATCTAGATTAATGACAATGCAAAGTTTGGAGTCATGCACCTAATTCTTTTTGTAACCTTCTTAAATTGGTAAAAACTAAGTTGTCAGGCATCCAAGATAAGAGATGGGTATCTAAATAAATTATTCAAAACTAATTAAAACTGCGCATAATTTAAGTGTACTGCAACTCTATTGGCACCAATGTTTTGGTGGATAATATATATAATAGGTTGACATGTCCTTCTCCTTTTATGTGCACAAAATTAAGTTCTACCTTAAAATTAATTCTAGTTTAATTTAGTTCCACCTAAGAATGTTTCCTTGAAACTGGCTATCATTTGCATGTTAAGAAATTTTCATGAAGGGTCTGTTTGATTTGCAAATAGGACAAAGATTGGATGAACGAGATTGAAAAGAAGCTGATGAAATTTTTGTTCAAAGACATCGTTGTTTAAGTGAACCATGGACAACACAAACAAAAAAATGTAAATTTACTATAATTCTATTTCTAATGTTTATAATAATTTTATATAACATATATTATATTGTAATTAAAAAATTATAAAGAAAAATGTACAAAGGAGAATATGGAAGAGAGAGAGAGAGAGACGGGGAGAGAGAGAGAGATGAGTGAGAAATATCATGAGATGAAAAGATACAAGAGAGATGAGAGGTAGAGAGGGGGGAAGAGAGATGAATGAGATAGGTCATGAGATGAGAAAATATTAGAGGTAGAGAAAAGGATAGAGAAGAATGAGATGACAAAGAGAGAGAGAGAAAAGAATGAGATAGGAGAGAGAGAGAGGGAGAATAAAGGAGAGAACAAAATTATTGAATAGGAAATAAAAATAATATTTTGGTATATTTTTGGGTGATCGAAACAGATCTTGTGGGATAGAAAAACAGTTTCTTGTAGTTTTGTGAGAGTATAGGAATTTGGAGTCTTTGTCGGTCACTTGCCCTCATTTTACATTCTCAAGATCGTGAGCAGTTTTCAAATCAAAAGCAGTCAACACGAGAGTTGTCCAAGTCTGACTCCTCATCGCTAGCGAATCAAACGCACCCGAAATGTTTTCCGTTCACCCCTCATGCTTTGTAGAAAGCTAGCCGATATCTCTAATTAGGGGTTCTTCCTTTGAATGCCACAGGATGGTTAACTAGATTTACAAATTTAATACAACCATCCTTTAGATTTCATAAACATTTCTGAAAGATAGTTTTGGCGATCGACCAGAATTTTTTTGAATAGCAGACACCACAAAACGTATAGCTCTTGTAACCTAGAGATACATTTCAAGGAGTTTACACATCATTCATAAAAAAACACTAGTTGGATTTTGACCTACCTAGATGTCATTTCCATGAATAGAGTTTAACTAAAAAACTATAAAATTTAATTAAGGGCGTAAGATTTAGGAGGGTTAGTCTTCAAAAAAATACTATCACCATATCCTTTTCTAGCATTTATGAATTCAGCTTATAGTGCACAAGTATGATAGAAACGCAAGAGCGCTTGGATGAGATAGTTGGGTCTCTTTTAGCATAACCAAGACCTTGGTTCGAATCCAGCAACATTAAAACTTTTGAAGAAGACTTTTGCCACTCATTGTGGTCCTACCCATCTAGAGAGATTAGTGATCAGCAGTTGCGGACAGAGATACCCAGTTTACACCAAAAAGGTATATGATGGTAGAAGCTTTTATTCTTACATTTTTTTGGGTGGCCATAAGGCTCTCTTTATCTCTTTGGAATATATAGTATCTTTATTCTGTTTCCTACATGATATACTCCCAACATCTACAGAGGGCATAAATTATGATTAAGTTTTAGCCTTGTACTTGTTGCATCACAATGATCTTCAAGCAAGAGATATGCGTGTAAAGTAAATCAAATAATTGAAACCTAAAATACATAAGTTTCAGCCAAATTAATAAGAACAGATTAAATTTAAGGTACAGACTTGAATGGACATGATGATCTACTCATACATATCATGAGAACACATTGTAAACATTAATAGTTGCAGCTGCAGCAGTAATAAGTATATAAACAAAGCAGCTGTCAAAAAAAGAAGTATATAAGCAAAACAAAAAAAATATAAATCCATGATTTGTTTTTGTATTGGAAATTAATAGAAATGATCATGTGAATATATATGATATATGAAATTAACCAAACCTGGTGTTTGCATATTCATAAAGCTTTCCTGTGCAAGAGAAAATGACAAGTCCAACTTGTGCATCACAGAGGATAGCTAACTCTTTAGCTTTCTTGATCAATCCCTTTCTCCTCTTTGAGAAAGTCACTTGCCTGCTTGTTGAATTGTCGATCCTTCGAATCACAATCTTCCCCCTTCCCATTCTTTTTCACCTTAATTTATTCTTCTTCTAGGGTTTCTGAAACAGTATATGTAAATAAATATTCTTTCAATTTATAATAGGAAAAAGAAAACAAACAAACACAACTAAGCTTCAGTAAAGGGAATTAAATGATCTCTCCATCACTCTTCTTACTTATATTTAGTATTAAAGATGAGTCAGTGATGATGGTGCAGGTAGCATAGCATAGGAAGAAGAGTAGTGGTGGGTGTTATCTTTCCATTTTCAATATATATAAGCAGAAAGTATATAGAAATTAGAAAGAAACTTGGGTTGGGTGAAAAAAGGGAAGGGGCTTATGTTGTGGGGTAGAGGTAGAGGTAGATGTAGATCGATTATCAAAGTTGATTCAAATAAAATATTAAGTTAACTACTGCTGAGACTCACTAGTGTACTAATTTCAACATTCAAGGAGAGCTAGTTAGAAGTATACAAATACTATACTTTATTCAGTTTGAGAATTTTCATGGCGCCGTCAGCCGTATTACTCTCTGACACGTTAATGCCCGGTGAAGTGAAGTGCATATATAATTCAAATTTTACTTAAGGTAGATAAGTAACTTGGTGTTTATTTATCATGCAGGCAGGAGGAGTATCTTTGGAATAACTTACGGGTGAAAATATATGTTGGAACGAGTTGAGTTTTGTAGGCCCTGAGTCTAGCCCGCATAGAAAATATTGGCACATGCTTCTTACACATTGGGAGCTATTCACTGCACACCCCCAGACGCGTGAAATGACAAAGCTACTCTTAATGAAACACATGCGTTTTAATATGTTTTTGGGGGATAAGGAGGGTTCGATCGGTAGATTAGCACTGAATCCGTTTGGTTGCTAAATACCGAGTACGTTATCTTGTGAGGCACACTCCAAATAATTTTTTAATAATTTAATTAAAATTAGTAATTAATATTACATGATCTAGAATTTCCTGTTGACTATAATAAATATCTATCTATTAAAACTACTAAAATCAATCAATTTTACTACTAACAATTGTCAAAAAAAAATTAACCACTAAAATATTAGATAATTTATTAGATATAATATAGATAGTCTAATTTATTAATATAATTAAGATCATTATATTAATATTAGATAATCTATAGTAAAAAGAGTAAACAAGTGGCAACAGGAGCGACAACGAAAGATCTAATATATATATATATATATAAACACACACACACACACACATATAATCTAATATAATAAAATGATGTGCTAGAAAAATGACATTATTAGACATCTTACTAACAATCGTCATCATTCCCTCCTTCTTGAGAGAATTCAACCTCAAATTTCTAACTCTAATACCTCTCGGATCAAAAGTAAGTCTAAAGAATTCATCACATGTAACATTCACATTCAAGAAATTTGCGAGTTCATTGAAAAGATTTGTTTGCCCCATGTTATCTTTCCCGAGCTCACAAAAGGCAACCACCTAGAGAACATTCCCTTCATTGATTTTTTTTTTAATGAATTCTCAAGTCCTTTTAAGGTAATATTCAAGGTTTCAAGTGTTTTCTCTTCTTCACTTGTCTTTAATCCAACAATTCCCTCTTGAATTTCTTTAGGATCTTCATGAATCATGGAAGATCCAGTGACTTCCTTCAAGTCTTGATGTACTTGTGTCTTTTGAAAGCCAAATTCAATTTTATTAGATGCTCTTGATTCCTCTCTTGAAAACACCTTTTCAAATTATTTTGACAATGAATCATCACAACTAGATAAAGGGTTAGAGTACTAAAGAGAATAATCATAAGTAAATAAAGGGTTTGAGTAAAAATCCATGGATTTCTTTTCAAAGATACCTTCAAATTCTTATTCCTCTTTGTTCTGTACCGTATCTAAGGATAAAGTATATCCGAGATAGTTGGTAGATAATGAGGTTTTGATCAATATAGAGTTACGTCCGAGTTGATGTTCAGAGCTGAGGTGGGGTGTACCTGCACAAACACTCCGATGCTAAAGTCGATGAGTGTGGAGTTAATGCAAATGAGTAGTATTTAATGCGCACCTCCTTCTTATGATAAATGTGGTATTTATAGGCTTTGGAGGCATTTAATTGTGTTGATCTGGTTCGTTCATTGTGGAGGTGCAATCTGGGCCATTTGATGAGTAGATATGGGCTTGGAGTGTTGAAGGCCCAATCAGTTTGGCTGAAGGAGTGGGGGTGTGAATAAGAGGCGTGTGATTTCTCCATAACAGTTGCCCCCCAAGTCGGTTTGGCATGTTAGGTTAAACTAGACTTGAAAGATGCGTAAAAAATAAATCGTTTAAGTGAGATTGGAAAAATAGCCGTGTTCGGACTTCCTTACCGATCTGGTAGATGGTTGAAGCCGAATCAGATACCGATCTTTGAAGATGGTTGAAGAAGTGAATCAGATACCGATCTTTGAAGATGGTTGAAGCTGAACTGTATTACCGATCTTTGAAGATGGTTGAAGCCGAACTGTATTATCGATCTTTGAAGATGGTTGAAGCCGAACTGTATTACCGATCTTTGAAGATGTTTGTGTGTTGGTGACGCTTCGTTTTAATATTTATTTCTTTTTTCGACAGAACATTAAATGCTCGTGTTGATTGATGTGACCGTTCGCAGGATTCGAGGCGTCTTTTTAATGATGACTCCTCGATTCTCGCGTCGCTTTGATTTTGATTGAGTGCGTCGCTTCGAATGAACAGTAACGGTCATATCCCAGAACCCTATAAATACAAGCGAGGGTAATTCATTCATCTTTTTTAGTTTCCTGCTTCACTCAGAGCTACCGACTTCGTGAATCTAAGTTCTCCGAGCTCGCTCCTTTAAATTCTGACATCAAATCTCTCCCTTTTTTGTCAAGACTTTCTTCTGAGGTTAGTACTTCCATTTGAATTTACTTTTTGCTGTGTTTTTCGTAGAAATTATTTTCGTTGCGCTTCGTTTTTCAGTTCTGCCGGGCTGAGATCTAGCCCTCAGCCTGCAATCTTTTTTGTCAGGATGGGGGTTGTCAGGTCGGGTTCCGATCTTGTTCGTGAACCCAACATATTTTTGATTTATCCTGATAGCTTGCCCCCATTCCCGTAGGTAAAATCGCGAAAACAAAGCGCATAACTCGCGCAAACGCTCCGACTTATAGACCAAGCCGAGCAAGCTCGCAAGTCTAGAGGCCCTGACATCGGAAAGCTAATGGCATCTAGAACTGATTCTAATCCTTTAGATAGAGAAAGAATGGCTGCCCCTGAGATACAGGAAGAAATGTCTTCCGGGCCGAGAGGAAGTGATAGCAGAAGAGGTTCTGATGAAGAATCGTCCACCCCTTCCGCGCCTAATAATCCGAATTCTGAGGCCCAAGTAGATGTTGATTTAGATCCGAGCTCTTCAGATGACTCTGAGCTTGAGTTAAGTTCTGAATCCGAGACAGAATCAAATGGAAGAAAAGTTGACGATCCGTCCATCGACCCAGAAGAAGAGCACATTGGTGAAGAGAGAAGAGGCAAAGAACCAGAAGATACCGGAAGTTTCGAGTTATTATATGGGTATGAAGATTCCGGGGTTAACAACGTCGACCTCCCCGTAGTTCCCCTTTGGGCTCGCCCGCGATTATTCCGGGTGTCCAGAAACTTCGTAGTATAGACTCGCCATCGACTCGGAGATCGATATTAGCAATTATTCAAAGAGGCTTTATGCCAAAGATCCCGTATTGGCGTGTTTTGGAATGGGAAGGAAGGCGAGCATGTGGCTACTTACCCCGATTCTCTTAAGTTTATTGTTTCATTGGACGACTTTAGCTCATATGCGCATCCGTCCTCCATTCACGGCCTTCCAACGATCGATATTGGCGGGTTAGAAGTAGCCCATCTCAACTTCACCCCAATGCTTGGGCTTTCGTCACGAGCTTTTGAGCTTGTATGTATTCATCTAGGTCGGCCCCTTTCCTTACAACTTTTCTTACATATGTTCCAAATAAACAAAAGGACCGAGAAGAATAAAGCGGGCACTGCGCGTTTAGAGCATTATACCCTCCGATCTAGGCCGGCATCAAGGTTTTTCTACCGTATTCGAGAGAGTTTAAAATATGAGTGGAAAAATAAATTTTTTAGGTCGAGAGCGGTGTTGCGGTAGTGGTAGATCGAGTTGGTACATTTAATGCCGAGAATGATATTGTTCTCACCACCAAGTTTCCTCTTGGTTGGACGTCGAGATGAATCCGAGAAGACATACCGTTGAAAAGAACCATTTAAATGTGGAAGATCGGAAAACCTTGAAGGTCTTGATGTTCATTGCCGATCGGATTGTCACCAATAATGAACATCGGGCGAATCAATGGGGTTTCGATACTAAGCTATTGGTAGCATCCGTTAAGTTTGAGCACGTCGAAAAAGAGTTATCAAAAATTCCAATTATTTGGGCCATAATAAAATTTGCTATATACCTATGATTTTAAAATGCTTATCATTCCAGAATTTAATGACGATTAAAATTAGGGTGTTACAAAAACATAGGTGCTGTTATGAAATAATATATATGGATGTCCACTTCTCTTCCTCTTCCACTACTCTTATATTTACTCCCTTTGTAATGGTTTGCCAGTGACTTTACATAGGTTGATATTTCACTTCACTTCTACCCTATAAATAGGGTTATCTCCTATGTGTAAAGAGATTTGTCATGAGAAATACAAAGGCTACTATATTCTCTCCTTCTCTTATGATTCTTTTGTTCTTCATATTACTATAGTTTCATAACACGTTATCAGCACGAAGTTCTTACGGTCTAAGTTCTACCAACCTAAGGTACGCAATATTGGTTCTTGTTTGATTCCTTGATTTGATACCACCTGTGTAGTATGTGATGCCTTTTCTTAGGGATGATAATGTTAAGACATTTGTGCACTAATTCTAAATAAATCCATGCATGTGATAGTTGGATAGTGTGTAAATAACTTAATTCATTAGATCATTAGAATGTTGCAAATGATCAGTTAGATCAGTAGATATTATACGTGTTTTTTAACTTAATTCATGGATTAGATCATTAGAATATTGCAATGTGGAATTTGATTGACGCTATATATACTCTGTTCATCCATATAGTCTGTACCACTTAAGTATATCTTCATTCATTTTTTTCAGCTTTTATACTACTATCTAATTTATAATTTTATATGATGTGATGGTATTGTAATGGTTTTCCTTTCCTTTCCTTTAACCAATATATAAGAATGTATAAGAAACCTTTCATTTGGTATTTTTAATTTAGAGAACCACATTCTTATTCTTTGACCAATAGTTACTTTCACTTTGGTTTTTAGTACACCACTCTTGATTTATAATGTGTTTCAATTTACCCTTGGCTTCTTCCTAGAAATATTTAGTATTGGTTCTTGCTTGATTCTATGATACTACTTGTTGTGATATATAGCTACCATTTTTTTTGTTTTACTTTAATTTTGTATGTATATGTTACCTAGAGTATAGATTCGAGGATGACATGATCATCTTGAAGATCTATTGCAAGAATTCTTCTTCTTCTTCTCATTATTTTTTTAATTGTGATCTTCTTTAAGTTTTATCTAATTTTGCATATATTTATCATTGTTGATGAAATTTGTGATATTATAGTTCCTGAAGAACAAAAGAACAATAAATCCATTATCTAAGCATCCCTAAAGGATTGCACAAATAATTGTTTCTATGTATTATTGTTTATGATATAGTTCCTGAATAACTTTGAAATTTAATATTCAAACATCCCTGAAGGATTGCTCATAGTATAGTTTTTTTTTTTGATAATCATTGAAGAAGTATTATGTTATAGTTCCTGAAGAACTAATGATTTGGTAATCTAGTATCCTTGTAGGATTGCATAAAGAATTGCTTTCTATGTCATTGTCTATAAAGATTTGTACTCTTGAAAAACTCAGAAAGAATAACTTAATATTAAAGCATCCCTGCAGGATTGCTCTAGGCATGTTTCTTTTTCATCAATGTTTAACATTTGTGGTATAGTTCTTGAAGAACGTACAATTGATTAGAAAGTATATTTTTCTTTGATCATCATATATGAAAGATTTGTGATTTAGTTCCCGAAGCACTCGACTTTTACACAATGATTGTAATCTATTAGATCTATTTGACCTTAGTATGTTTTGAAGCAAATGAAATCAAGAGAAATGACTTATCATTATCCTATTTAAGTGCCATTTGTATCATTTGTGATTGTGACCTTTGTTATTCCTAATAGTGGTGTAGTATGGAAAAATGTAATTTTTTTTTTTATTTTGCTTGGAATTCCAAATAAAATTTTTGCATGAAAAGAAAAAGGGAATAAGATGAATTGATTGTATGACTAGATCCTAAAGAACTAGACATTTTTCTTCGAGAAATTGTATTTTATGCAGCTCCTAAAGTTTGATCTTTGTAGGCATATAATATTGTAGAGACTTAATTTTCTCCTCCCATCTTTTATCATATTTATTTTATTTTAGGATAGAATGAGTATTGACATTAGCATCAATATTGGATAAATGTGTTTCGCTGATAGTGCAACTACCCATATAATTTTAAATGATAAAAAAAAATATTTTTCCTATTTAGTGAAGCGAGAAACAGAAGTTAGTACTATATCTGACTCTTCAAAAATAATTGAAGGCTCCGGAAGAGCTAATATACTGTTATCCAGGGTAACTTATTTACACATTGAGAATACATTATATTTCCCCAAGTCTTGTAGAAATTTATTAAGTTTCAAGGATATTCATATAAATAGAAATCATATTGAAACGAGAAATGAATGATATATTGAATATTTTTATATAACGAGACATACTTTGATAAAATAAGTGTAGTGGAAAAATTGTCTACTTTTTCCTCTGATTTGTACTACACTTATATATATGTGCAATTGAAGCACATGTTATTGTAAACTAGAAGTTTACATATCATAATAATGTAGTTGTTGGCAAATCGGTTGGACCATCCCGAGTATATTATGATGCGAATAATGGTTGAAATTTCTATGTGAACTTGTATTGAAGAGCCAGTAGTTTCTTCAATCTACTAATTCTTGTGTTCATTAATTCCCAAAGGAAATGACAATTTGAGAGAATACGTCTCTCATATTTCTAGAACTGATATAAGGTGATATTTGTAAACGAGTACACTAATCACGTGGACCATTTAGATATTTGTGGTTTTAATTGATGCATCAACTAGATGACCACATATATATTATATATTTGTCGTCAACTCACAACCGAAAGTTTGTGAGATTGTTTGCTCAACTAATTTGAGTAAGAGGTTACTATGTGAATCACCTTGAAAGCATATGATAAGTATTGTATGACTATTAGAATTGATATTGGATATCAAATGTCATATGTTCATTCATAAAATGGTCTTGAAAAACCATTCTATAGACGTCTAAAGTTAATTACATGACCAAATACTTATGAGATAAGAAGTTCCAATTTTACTTGGGAACATGCAATTTTACATCTGTCAGAAATTGATTCGCATCAAGCCAACAAATTATCACAACTCTCCCCTTTACATTTGGTTTTTGGTCACGAACTTACTATTTCCCATCTTAGAATTTTTGGATGTGCAATGCACTATGATGGGTTCTAAAAGAATTTTGAAATATATATTGGATATAAATCTCCATGTATAATATAGTATCTTGAGCCAACAATTAGATACTTGTTTATAGTCAATTGATGATTATCATTTGAAGAATTAGATTTCCCAACATTGGGGAGAGAATAAGCAATTTGAAAAAAAGGAGATCGGTTGGAATGAATTATCATTATCTCATATTGATCCTCAAACTAAACAATGTGAACTAGAAGTTCAAAAGATAATTCATTTGCAAAGCTTAGCAAATTGTCTACCAAATGCATTTATCGATCCAAAAGGTGTGACCAAATCATATATATCATTTGCTAATGCTCCAATAGAATGGATGTCCCCGTTGGACAATCTAATATTGCAAATAATTCTCAACCACGCCTCAAGAGTGGTAGACCAATCGGTTCCAAAGATAAAAATCCTCGAACAACAAAAAGGAGCTAAAAAAATGGTCTAAGCGAGGATATAGAAACTCTAAAAGAGTATTCGGACATAATTGACATTCTACAGTTCGGAAGAACTAATCAAGTACTGAAAAATTATGAAATTTAAGAGATTTCAATGAATTATGTCAAGAATGAAATACAATGGAACCAAACGAAGTCAACGTTGACGATGTTTTTACTAAATATAGCGCTAAATGTGATAAATAATAGTGAGGATCATGAATCAAAGTCTACTAAAGATTGTAGACAATATGAATTGGCCAAAATTGAAAGATGAAATTGAAGTAGAATGATAATGATTAAATTGTGAGATACAAAGCTCGACATGTTTCTCAAGGGTGGATGCGAGTTCTTTTTCAGTACTTAAATAGCTTTGTAGCACATGAAGAGCTCAATTTTCACAAGTTAAATATTGCTACAACTTATTTGTTGATAGTCATAATTATTTAAATATCCCCGAAGGATTTAATATTCCAGTGCACACTTTTTGGATTCTTGAGATGATTACTGATTGAATCAGTACCTCCATGAGATGATATAATTTGAACACATGTGGTATAATCATCTCAATTTATATTCTACACGAGGATATAAAAATGACACCACTTGTCCATAGAGTTATATGAAAAGATCAATACATGAATGTGCTATAGTTTGCTATTATTGGAACTCCTGAAGAGCTTTCCAAAATTATAGATTACTCAAAGAAATAGTTCTATATGAATGACCTCAAACTATATAAAATGGGTTTTTAAGGTTGAACATGTGACTGATCTCTACATCAGAAATCCCAAAAGGATTCAAGATATTAAGAAATATCTTCAAATAAATTCTTTTGAAAAACAAAGTCTCATATTGATCTGTAGAGATTATTTATATTCAATACATGAGTTGTGTGGTAAGAATATATGAAATATTTGAGTCCCGAAGACTATGAAAGCATGCATGCATATTACCAAATGTTGTATCCCTTGATATCAAGGTATTATGTGATATTTCATCACAAACCAAAATTCATCAAAAAAAAAAAAAAAGGGGGTAAGATGCGTATTTCTGTTTGACTATTATAATGAATAAATCATTTTAGTGTGTTACACAAATTAACCATGCTGAGATAAAAATTATTTTTTCGATCTATATCAAGTCGATTGTAAGCCAACTATTATCTACATGGGGAGACATTTAAATATATTTATGATCTATAAAACAATTATGGTTCTTGCTTCTTCATTTCAAGCTCAAATGCCAACAATTCAAGGAAGATGTCCTGAAGATAATATTGACAGCAAAGCTCACAAGTGAAAGAACAAAATAGATTGCTTCATATGCACTTCGGAGAAAACTCGGATGTTGGAAGTCATATTCTAAGTGACATTTCAAACAGGGGAGAAAAAGCGCACTCTTTTTTTTCCTTTACCATGGTTTTGTCCACAGGTTTTCCTGAAAGGTTTTTAACGAGGAGATTCCTAAAGAATATTGTACTCTTTTTTCCTTCACTAGTTTTTTATCCCACTGGGTTTTTTTCTAGTAAGGTTTTAATGAGACATATCCTCGGTGGACATCCAAGGGGGAGTGTTATGAAATAATATATATGGATGTCCACTTCTCTTCCTCTTCCACTACTCTTATATTTACTCCCTTTGTAATGGTTTGCTAGTGACTTTACATAGGTTGATCTTTCACTTCACTTCTACCCTATAAATAGGGTTATCTCCTATGTGTAAAGAGATTTGTCATGAGAAATACAAAGGCTACTATATTCTCTCATTCTCTTATGATTCTTTTGTTCTTCATATTGCTATAGTTTCATAACAGGTGCAATATATGTTAAGTGTTTTGTTCTTCATATTCCTAATTATCTAGACATCAAATGATAAACTGAAAGGTAAAGTTTGATGTTGAAATTAAAAGATTGAGCAAAAGAATCAAAAGATGAAAAAAGGTTTGAGTCCCATGAGATAATTGAAAGATGTTATGCTTAATAGATTTTGCTAATAATCAACCATGACAATAGACTTGATTGTTAGGTCAAAATGCACTTTTTCACTTTGAAAGAAGACATTAGTTACAATTGTTATCTTGCTTTGAGTTGTCTTCTACCAATAATTTAGAGAAAAGATTGGTGTTACAAATCTATCATTGAGATTAATCCTAGAATTTTTGATTTATGTATTATCTTTACCAATATTCAATCTTTTTAACTAATCACCATGGTGAGAAGAATTTGTTAATGAATACTCAGTCTCTAACGATATTTTACTACGCGATAAAACCATGCACTTGAGACCTGTCAGTAGGGGTGTTCAAAACCCAACCAAACCAATAGAAAACCGCAAACCGAACAAAACCAAACCAAAAATTGCAAAAACCGCTTTTTATTGGTTGCATTCGTTTTTCTATTTATGAACCGCCGGTTTGCGTTTTGATTACAGAAACCGAACCAAATCAAACCACAAAATCCTATATAAAATACAGTTTTTTGTTTGTTTCAGTTATGCCTACTTACTCCTTATTGGACTCACAGAACGACAAGACTTATGACGGTTGTTAATGAAGTAAACTTTGTTGTTGTCCCCAATGTATCCATGATCGAAAATCAGGTAATTACTTTCCTATTATAGCTTCATGAATTTGAGAAAACCTTAATTGTAATATATCAGTAATTTGTAAATACTGTTATTTTTTGTGGCAAAGGTTTTACTGTTAACGACATGCAAATATAACATTGATTCCTTATCATGTGTTATACAATTACATTGCTAACCAATGCTACTAGGTAAAAATTTGTTCCTCACATCTAAAACATGAACATTCCAATTGGGTGAAGCTGTGGAGGGGGAAATCGCTTCAGCACTTTGATCAGTATGATCCACTGTTGCCTGCAGATCGATACAATGTTAAATTAAGGTATTGCAAGACAAGAAAATGTAAAACCAGCTCATCAAAAGACTAATTAATGAGTGGTAGTATTATCTTTATAGGACCAACGGAAAGAACCAAGAGTCAATATGCCAAGAGGAAGCATTGTGATAGAGTACGTACTACTTCAATAGAATATATTCCATGCGAAGTATTATCTCATTCAACTAATGAAACTTCGTGATTTAACATTAACAAACAATCATGTGGATTGCCCAAATAACAAAACCTCTCAATATGAAACGAGTTTAATTGGAATGTACTCTCATTGTAAAATTTCTTTAAACCTTAAATGTTATGGGCAGATTTGTATTGTAGATTGGAAGATTTTTATTTTGGCAGATTTATAAATTGTGTTTTGTCTCAGAAATAGAACCAACCGAACCAATCTAAACCGCATTGATTTGGTTCAATTTTTTTTTGGAAGTCAACCAAACCAAACCAAACCGCATTTATTTTTACCTTCCAGTTCGGTTCACATTTTTGTTCAAAACCGAACCAACCTACACGGTAACATGGGCGGATTGGTTCCATATATTGCCCGATGGGATATTTTTCTATGCTGTAATTTATTATTTATACGGTTTGTAGACATTATGGATATTCATAGGGGGGGAAACAATGAAGTGTGTTCTGTTTCTCCACTTGTGTGCACATCATTTTGTGCGAGTCTTCTTTTTCCTTCCGCAGCCTTTTTTCCAATGGGTTTTGGCACAGGAGGTTTTGAAGCCTCCTTCACTTTCTCTCATCGTTGCGCTGAAAGACCCTCGCGCATGCTCTTCAATGATGAAATCTTTAATTATTTTAAAAAAAATGGGGTTGAACCAATTGTTGGATTTGGGCGGTTCCCAATTCAACCAGTTAAATTGTCTGATTCGGTCCGATTATAACAAAACTCTAGAGAACCCAAATTCAAATTCACAACACTTCATTTTCTTCTCTTTCCTTAAATCCCTATATATCCACCAATCGAGGGGAGCGTTTGCACGCGTATGTCGAGCTTGAGACCAAGTTAGAGTTATTTGCGCTACCCGTAAAGTATTGAGTCGCAGGAGAGGGACACCCCACGCGCTACTATACTTAGAAACATACTCTTAACCTAGAACCCCTTCAAATATACTCGATTTAGCTACATTATTCTAATGCAACTAGTCATAAAGCTTTGGACTCTTGTCTCTAATTCCACCTTTCTATTGGTTATGCCCATGTGAACAGTGAACAAGATTTCATTCACCAATAAGATTCGTCTTTAGATTACACTTTGAGTAAATTAATGTGTAATGCTTGATTAATTATTGTAACTTTAGTGCCCCCATTAAGGAGTTTAGCCAGGTGTCAATGATCAGTAAATCATATGTGTACAGAGTCCAAGTAAGATAGACTATGCCACCACGTTCAAAAAATATAATTTGTTTAATCAATTATTCTAGGTTTGGAAAATGCTGCTTTTGTTGGTCATAGTCATCGTGCTAAACTGCTAATTGATAATTACTTCTTTTTAGTTTGTCATGGAAATACAGTAATCAGTGAAGCACATGAAACTTAATCATTACTTATATAGTATCCTAGTCAAGTTTGTATTGTAGCACTTGGTGAAAGGATATTTGGCATGACTTTTTTTTTGGAAGTATGTGTATGACTTGAAAATGATACTCTTATATACTCCCTCTACTCTACAATACATTACACAAATCAAAGAATGACTTTAATACTCTCTTTGACAATGTAAATCTGCAAGCTTTTAGCAGATAAATCATTTGTAAATGTTTGACATAGCTTATAACATTTTTTAATTAGTAGTTTATAGCATTTATTTTAAAACACTATTTAAATTAGCGTTTAAGCTTCTAAATTTATATATAGTATTTCATTATTTCTCTCATTTTTACTCTTTATTCTTTAATTAAATCGTGTGATTTGACTCGTGACCCTAGGTCAAGGGGTCCAAATAAAATTCATTATCAAAAATGTTGGTTCATCAGATTGTTTAATTTTTTTATTTTCAAATGTCCTCACTTAATTTACTAAAATTAAGGAATCAAATTATCTAACTCCAAATTTATTTAAGAGTAAATCACCAAGTTAGTCTCTAAGTTTACCCGCCATTACTTATTTATGTCCTAAAGTATAGAACAATAAGAAGTAGTCCGTAAAGATATGTGATATCGGTAAAATTACTTCCTAAAGTTCATTAAATAGTCTCTTACAAAGATTAATAAGACATAATTATTAAAAATTTAGTGCAAATTGGATTTAAATTTAAGGATACTAGTATAAATTTAAAATTTAAAGGGATTCAAAATGATTCTATATAGAGTCATAAGTCAAGATACATAATGTAATCCAATTAAACCACAAGTGTGTATGTCCTAAGCTTCCAAAGGAGATTTTTTTCATTACAATAAAAGACCAACTAGTGGTTCAACATTTCTAATATACTAAATCAAAATTCATATGAGCTACGTTCTTAATTGAACTCCAATCCATAAGATTTCAAGGTAAATATTTTTCCTTACTCTTGCTTTCAACAATTTTCACATGCTTATCTGAAAACACGACACAAATATAGAGTGAGATTACATAATCTCATTGAGTTCCTCAACGATACCTCACTAGCTATAACTATACTCACGATATCTTTTAGCTTGTTACCAATAACGCAACCCCTAAATGTTGCAGTCGTACATTTATATTAAATGCTACAAACATCACTATTTGAGAAGCCCAAACTTAACTTTTAGAAGAGCAAACACGAAGGCCTTGGGCTTGGGCGCATGACTCCCTTCCAAAGTACGTCACATAATCATTAGTCCATTTCTTATGTATGTATATAAATATAGGATAGTTCTTTGCTCATAATAATATTCTAACGAACGATAAGCTTTCAATCACTCGTCATTATCATCCTTATAGTATCTCATGGTACAATCAAGTTGATCATAGTTGTGATTGAACTAAAAATGGAATAAGGTTAGGTTGGATCCCAAAGAATGAGAAAAGTGGAGAAATAACACTGGGCACCCGTGGGGTGCACGGTCCGTTCTATAAGGGCACAATCCGTGCTTCTCTGTTTCAAAATTTTTAATCAGCACCAGACCCTTGCACTTGTGATCTGTACCATGTAGAGGACGACTGTCCATGCGTTTTTTTATTTTATTTTTTATTTTTTATTTTATAGAAACATGGTTTTGTTTTTCAAGTGTTTTGGTCCATTCTCCTGGCTTCCAAATCTGTCTAAATTCCATAATTAATCCTACAACAATATCAATACATGTAAAATCCAGCATCATTCCAACAATATCATGAATATCAACCTCCAAAAATTATAAACATAACAATCAACCCTAAAATCAAACAAACAACCTCATAGAGCTTAACCAATAACATAGGTTCAGCAAACATACATATATTGAGCAACCATAAAAGAGCTCTAAGGGGTCATGGGCCACTTGGGCTGAATACAACTAAAATCTGATTTCTACTCGCACCCCCATTTTTCTATACTTACTTTATTCTAATGAGGACTCAATCATGTAAAACTTAATTTTTCAAGACATAAATCAAATCATATGAAATGCACAAAACAAGGTTTAAATATTCAATGTAATAGTGGTATTACAAAGTTAAATTATATTTTCTTGATTTATTAGTTGCAGAACATATCTTATCTTGATTGTTTTCATTCATTTTGTGTTACATTTGTTTTTTCATAAAATGTTAATCTTAGTTTTGTTGATATTTAATTTTCATATATTATTTTCACATGTTTATTAAGTTTAGATATTTTTATTTGAGGAATGCTACGAACAATCTCTCAAACACTCTCTCTTGAAAACTCTCTCTCTCATTGGTCCACGTCATGTTTTTTTAAAACGGCTGACCCGAAGACCAACTCTACCTGTCTAAGCTCTTTAACGCAGGATTATTGAAAAAAAAAAATCAATTGTGCTTGCTTTGAAAAACACAATTCCTTTAATTTTAATTTTAATAAAATATATAAAAATTAAAAACCCACACACAATACTCGTCACCCACACGGTCCAAACCAATCAACATACCACCATTATTGATACAACTTCTTCCCTTATCTCTAGCACCATACCGTTTGCACAATCTCCTTGAAATATATACCTATTTTGCAACTACAATGCACTCCTCACAATCTCGCCAAGCTTTGCAGTAAAACAATCTCGCCACCGAGCTTGCGGACAAACGAACGCAATATTTGGGGACTTGAGAAAATTGATTTTGGGTTCAATAGACTAGAAAGGCCTCATGAGTTAGTGTTGGTCACAGAGATCTTCCCCGTGTGCAGTTGTTTTCTGAATATTCTCTTTGTTTTGATTGCATTCTCTCCAACACCAGATATGCCCCATTTTTGTTGCAACTATTTATCGTTCATATATATGGTTCATGTTCTCCAAGCTTGCACATCTCTGTTTTTTGTTTGCGAATCTCGACAATGGTGGAGAAAACACAATTTGAGCACTTGGGTTTCTGCAGTTAAATTTTCTCATTTTGAGAAGAATGATAATAGCATGATTTTGACCAATGCAACCGGTTGCCAGTTAAAAGGGTTTTAAGAAAACATGATGTGTCCCAATAAGATAGAGAGTTTCCGAAAGAGAGTGTCAGAGCGATTGTGGGTAGCATTTCTCTTTTATTTTAGTTCATTAACAACATATATTCATCTTTTCTTCTTCACCAAATCCACCAGCTCATTAACAACCAAAACCCCATCTAGAATTTGCCGACCAGAAATGAACGCCGATTCATGACAAGGAGAAATAAGCCCAGGCAAAACCTTTTTCAATCTACTAGCTAACACTTTAGCTAAGATTTTATAGATGCAACCAAAGAGACAAATTGGGCGATATTCCTTAAGGTCTTGAGGATTCTCCTTCTTGGGAATGAGAGCAAGAAAAGAAGTCGAAATATCTTTGAGCATCGCAACATTAGCATGAAACTCACTTAAGAAACCCAAGATGTTCTCCCTCACCACCTCCCAGCAGTTTTTAATGAAGTTAAGGTTGAAGCCATCAGGCCCTGGACTTTTATTCCAATCACAATCCCACATTGCCTCTTTCACCTCCTCCTCCACAAAGGGAGCAGTCAAGTGACAATAATCTTCCTCACTGATCTTACCAATCTCAATACCACCGAGAGTTGGTCTTTGAAAATACTCTTCAACATAACTACCTTCGAAAAATATTTTCACTTCCTGCTTCACCTCCTCCAACTTCCTCCCTTCTCTGTTAAAGAGATGATCTAATTAGCTCTATTACAGTTCTTAAGGCAAGCATGAAAAAACTTAGAGTTATGATCATGCTCTCTATGATGTGTAACTGCCTCCAAAAAGATGAGGACACTTCCTTTAGCTTAGCCACATCTTCCATCGCACCCCCCTCTGCAATAACTTGATCAAGCTCATTCATATCAAAAACAACATTACTAATACTAAGATCCAGCTGACCAAACACCTCCTTATTCCAAACCTTTAACTTAGCTCTCAACAACTTGAGTATCTCTTTCATAACATACCCCTTTTTGCCACTTACAGAAAACTCTTTCCACCACTGTTCAACTAAACCTTTGAAATCAGATGATCTAACCAACCATTCAAAAACCCGAAAAGATTTTGGACCCCAATCCTTGATAGATTTCAAAATAGGACAGTGGTCCGAGCTCTATCACCCACCCACTGACCGTTTATCTTCCAGGAAGAAATCAAACCATCAGTAATTAAGAACCGGTCCAACCTGCTTCTGGACAAGCCATCTGAACAAAACCAAGTAAACTGCTTCCCATAACAAGGGACATCCACAAGATCCATATCGAAGATAAAAGAACTGAACTCTATCATATCCACCCTACGCAAATGCGCACTACTACCTTGACGTTCATCCATATATAGATGAAACCGTGTTAAAGTATCCCACAACACACCAATCACCTTGATCACCCTGATGTTTCACATCCAAGATTGCAGCCCAAGCCTCCCTTGTACCCGCTGCCGAACCCAGAGCGTAGACATTCACCAAATATAATAACGAGTTCTGCCACTTGCATCACAAACCCACAAAGTCAGGACCACTAAAGCAACTTTAACCTCGAACAAATTGGCTTTCCATGACAAAAGAATACCCCCAGAGGTGCCTACTGAAGGGATCTCAATCCACTTAAAGCTTTTATGACCCCAAAGACTTTGAACCATAATATCATCTAACAACTCCTCTTAGTTTCCTGGATACAAACAATATCAAAACTACCACTTCGATGAGAGCGACCATTTGTCTCCGCTGGGCGCTATCACTTAGCCCTAAAACAAATGTGATGAGGTCACGTCTACATCGGTCAATCGTAACAATCACTTGAATGGGGTTGAGAGGCAGAGGTAGGCTTTAGAGAGAGCTGGGACAAATTGGGGGTTTTCTGAGAGAGGACGGGCTAGAGGGTAGGTGTGTATATTTGTAAAAAAAGAAAGAAGGAAGGGTGAGAAATGTAAAAAAGGAAGGTGGCTTTAGAAAATCTCCATGGCAAGTTTGATTCCTAGACCACATCGGTTATAATTTAGCACTCTCATTAGATTTTTATTCATTGAAATTATCATCATTTATTAATCGGAAAATAGTGTTCCTGAATGTGTACATAAGACGTTGTTGTTATAATCCCTAAATGTATCGAAATTGCAAATACGCTCCTAAGTATCTCTTTTGTTAATAGGAAGGGGAAGAATTGTGGGGCGGGATGGGTGGATTGGTACAATTGCCCGTTGGGTGTACTATCCATGTTGTAATTTCTTGTTGTAAGTTACTTTATTTTTAGTAGGGAGAAAGCAGTGGTGAGGTAGGAGGTTGCTCTCATTTGTGGTGCACTCTGCACAGGGTACTCTTTTTCCTACTTGAGTCTTTTTCCCAATGGGTTTTGGCTCAGGGAGGTTTTGAGGAGGCCATCCCCCTTCACTTACCTCCATTGTAAGGGTTGGACACCCCTTGTGCTCCCTTCAATGTTATTTGTTGCTTACCTAAACAAATCTCTTTTGTTTATAATTTTATGGACTAAATTGACTGATATCAAATATATTTGAGGACCAAAATGACCAACAAAATGAAAATTTGACGACCAAAATGACATACTAAAGAGTTATTTGGGAATCTATTTGCAATTTCGGTACATTTAAAGACTATCATAACAACACCTCACGCATTCATAAGCCAAAATGACTAGTTATCCGTTTTTTTTGTGTAAATTGGGTATTATCTGCACGTAACTGCAGAGACTAGTTACTCAAGCTAGGTAGTACCACAATTGATGAAAAATGATATGGAAGTCTCTAGAAATAGAGAATACTAAAGAAATGATGAAGAATGATATAGAAGTTTCTAGAAATAAAGGATATTATGGAACCTTCAAGATACACTACTAAATAAGGTATAATTAAGAACTAGTGTAATCTTAAGTTTTCTAGATCTTTCTAGTCATAGGAACTAGAGTAGTCATATCTCTAGATTTTTCTTTTGTAGTCCATGCTTCTAGATCCTTCTAGTTAATTTGTAATGTAAAGCCCTACAAGAGTAGTATAAATAGGGCTCATCACCATGCATTTTGTCATCCAGACAATCATCAAGCAAATACAAGTTTCCTTGAGTAATTAGAGAGTTTCTCTCTTTCTCTACCCTTCCCTTGTCCTTGAGCCAGATTTGGCATCAGAGCAGGTTACGATATCCCGGAGTTGAGTTTGAGCGAAGAAATCAACGAAAAGTGAGTTTTCAAGTAAGCAAGGAGTTGCTTTCTCAACTTCACTTTGCGGTCATTTTTTTGAAACTAACACCGCCAACAAAACCTCCACACACCGCCACGATCTTCATCAAAAAATCACCAACCACCATTGTTAAAATACCACCTAGAAGACAAAACGAAAGATCCTTGCATGAAATCGAGATGGAAGAAATGAGGATACAAATTCAACAACTACAGGAGACTGTCAATGCCCAACAAGCCCTATTACAAGCACAACGAAGAAGATTTGAAGATGATGGCTCCGGTAGTGACTCTTCACCATCTAGAAGCAGTCACTCACATCAGCGCCAGTTTTGGATCAATGATATCAAAGTAGACATTCCAGATTTTGAAGGGAAGCTACAACCCGATGAGTTTGTGGATTGGCTACAAACTGTTGAACGTATATTTGAGTTGAAGGAGGTTCCGAAGGAGAAAAAGGTAAAAATCGTTGATGTCAATTTGGTTGGAGAATCTTAAAAGGAAACGAGACATGGGAGAAGATGCGTCGAGAACTAACCCGTAAGTTTTTACCTCCTCATTATTATCAAGACAATTTTATTCAATTACAAAATCTTCGTCAAAAATCTTTGTCGGTAAAAGAATATACTAGAGAATTTGAGAAATTGATGATGAAATGTGACATCCAAGAAAAGAAAGAGAAAACGATTGCTCGATACCTTGGGGGGCTAAACACTGAAATTGCACACCCAGTCCAACTCCAACAATATTGGTGCTTGGATGAGGTTATCTGTCTAGCCATCCGGGTTGAGAAACAATTGCCTAAAAAAACTTCATACCAACCTCTTTCCTCCACCAGAAATTATGTCCACCATAACAAACCACCAACCCAAGAACCTAGTTCCTCAATCAAACCCCAACAAAAGACAACTAAAGAGAACAATTCCAAAACATCCAAATGCTTCAAATGCCAAGGGTTTGGACATATTGCTTCTGATTGTCCAAATCGTAAAACCATCACCATCATTAAGGGGGATATACACGAAGCCTCTGAAGAAGAAGATGTTCATAGCATTGGAAGAAGAGGAGATGGGTGAACCAATATACGATGAAGAGCATGTTCCTGCCGATTATGGTGAATCACTGGTAGTTAGAAGAAGCTTACACACAAAAACAGCCAAAGAAGAACCATGGCTAAGACACAATATCTTCCACACTCGTTGCACCTCTCAAGGAAAAGTTTGCGATGTCATCATTGATAGTGGAAGCTGTGAGAATGTTGTGTCAAACTATATGGTGGAAAAACTGAAGTTGCCAACAAAGGAGCACCCACATCCATACAAGCTACAATGGCTTAACAAGGGTAGTGAGGTAAGAGTATCTAAGCTCTGCCTTGTATCTTTCTCCATCGATCAGAGTACAAAGACAATGTATGGTGTGATGTTATTCCTATGGATGTTAATAAAAAGTCATTATTATTTTTAATAATCAGTAATTTTTTCTTTTACCAATTCTTTTTTATTCATTATTTACTATAATATACTAAAATCAATTAATTTAACAACTACCAATTGTCAAAAAAAACGATACCGCTAGCAAAAATTTCTACATTATTTTTTCTAGAAATATTAATAATTTAATCTCATTTGCTTTTATTTTCGTGAGATGCCTGGGGAGCGGCAACCAAAGCGCCAACGGAGTGCCAATGAGAGCTGCAAAGGAGTGCCAACAGAGCTCCAACATTAGCGCATATTTATATTAAGTCTCATTTTCTTTTTTCATCTTTTATACTCCATTATTAATATTTAAAGAATATGCCGACTCTTTTCTTTACTTTTAGGAACTTTCAACGTATTTATAATTTCATAACAATTTATAACAAATACGATATCCCCTGTACGTATGCACGTAGTATTTATCTATAATAGAAACTTTTAGATTTATCTAAACTCTATTTCAGTCATTCTTTTATGAAAATTTTAAATTCAATTTTAAGTTACTCTACACCTAGCCTTTGAATTAGATCCAAATCAAAAGCTAGAATGTAGATCAACTTAATAAAGTTACTCTTGAAGTAACTTGAATCTCTCTCTCTCTCTCTCAATCGATTTATTTTTAACATGAACCCAAGATAATTAAATGCATAAAACTACTATCCTTAATATGTGTAAAGGAAATCTCAAAAAAACCACTAATAAAATAAAAGCATCTACACAAAGTTAAAAGAAAATGTTGGGGAGTTCTATTGTAAATGAGGTCGGAGTTCTCACGGAAAAAGTTAAATTATAACTATAAATTAAATAACAATATTATCAAATTAAAAATAAACTTTAACAAAGACATGGAATTGAACATCGACAGATATTAAGGAAAAAAGTCTAAAAAGTTTTAATAACGTTATCTATATTCATCAAATGGAAATATAAAAATTCAACTTATAATTATAGAGAAAAGAAGACAACACAATTAGAAAGTGAAACGCGTACGTAGGTATTATGCGAGTTTGATTTAAAACTAAACACCAATTTAAGTATGATTCTAATACTCGTTGGTGTGAAATTATCAACATAAAGAAGAGAACATCAATTTTGACATGTAAAATTTTTCTAGACACTAAAGTATCCCAAAACACTGCTTAGCATCACACTTTACGTATTTTTTCACAATTTTTTTTTCATCAAACGGGTTATTGAGGAATGAACTTCGCGTATTTTAACATCTAAATTTTTTCCAGGATCCTAAAGTGCCCCAAAATACACTGTCAGCATCACACTTTACATATTTTGTCACAAGCTTATTATCATTTTTTACCACACCGGTTATTTACGACGAAACTTTTGGTATTTGAAGAATTAATTGTTTTCTGAATACTAAAGTACCCCTAAACACACCGCTTAACATTTCTCTTTACGCATTTTGTTACAAAATAGTTTTTTTCCCTATCAACTACACAACAACGCACTATTTAGTATCACACTTTACGTATTTTGTCATGAAATTAAATCTTTTTTCACTGAAAACTTGTATATTTAAACATCTAAATTTTTTGAGACTGTCAAGTACCCCTTAAAATATAAGAAAAATGGAAAACCTTCAAATATAAAAGAAGGACCTTGGATGTGGTAAAAACTCTGTTAGGAGGGAGAAACCAAGCAGGACGACAAAACCGAGTACTCGTGGCCAGCCAGACTCTCCAGCATAGATTATCGTCGGCAAAAGCGTACAAAAACTGCGTACCAAAAACATGGTAAAAAAATAAAAGAAGAAAAAACAAAATAAAAGTAAAACAAAAAAAGGAAGAAGAGAAAAAAAACCAACTGAAAAAAAACCATTTGGCGCGCTTCTTGACAAGCCGTATATAAGATATATATATATATATATATATATATATATATATATATATATATTAAGACAACATTAGGTTCAATCAGATATATAAAGTAGAAACTGTTGATAAATAACAAAAATTGAATTTGTGTTTATACCTACATATTTAGAATGCTGCATAATTACAATTACAATAACTTGAATCGTAAGTCATATCACAATAAATCATATTTTCACATGTTTAGATGGAATCATAATTTCAGTAGAAAATTGTGTGCTAAATATAATTAATCTCAAGGTCTTACTATGCAATTAAATATAACAATTCCCAGGGTTCTTTTCCCTATTTCTTTTCCTGTTTCTCGTCACTCATAGACCCATGTATAGGGGTGGGAATAGGCTGGGCCGAGTTTGGCTTTGCATGGCCTGCATCAAAAATATTAGGTCTGAGACTGGCTTTTCATAGGCCAACTTTTTAGGTCTGGCCTGACCTTTTGGAAAGTCTGATAAGTCTGATATTTTTTTATGAAAACCTACAACCTTTTAATAGTGTAAAGTTTGTAAAAAAACTACCAAGCTAATAGGTCAATGAGGTTATGTTTTAGTTTGAGATCTAACGAAGTTTTTAAGTGAAATGTCTTTACATATATGACATCCTGTTTAACTTCTATTTTATAAAAATAACTTTAAATATGTCAAAAATTGATGAATAGGCTTTTATAAAACCCCTTAACCTTGTCTATTTAAAAAAAAAGTCTAGTCGCCTGAAATTTGTACTGTGAGGCTAAACAGAGGTCACTGTTATTATTTTTTTTTTTTTGGTATTTGTCATGCTATTTTTTTGGGTGGTATTTTGTTGTACCCCGACCCTTATAGTAGATACCTCTACATTTTCATTTTATTTCATTTTTTTTTTGACAAAAATTTTATTTCATTTTTACCCTTACTAAAATACAGCAATTTTAATTCAGAATATCAAATTTTTTTATTTATGGATTTACCACTCTAAGCTTAATTCCCGAATGTGTTTTTCAAAAAAATTCTGAATTTATGTATTAATACATAAAACGGGAATGAAAAATACATTACAAATTTATGTTTTAACACATAAATTTGGAATGAAAAAATGCATTACAGAATTATGTATTAATGTTGTAACATGGTGCTGCCATGTTTTTGGTGGGCTGTTACTATTATGTTGCTAATACCCCATCCATTGAATCCCATTAAAAATTACCCATCCTTTGAAATCTTATAAGTCCTTTAGTCATCTCAAATCTTATGAATACTTATGATATAAATCCATCCGAATCAGTACTTTAAAGTCTCAAATTCTGCAAAGTCTTAAAAGTCATGAAATTTCTGCAAAGTCTTTTAAAATCTACAAGATTTTCTTTTCCTACTAAGTAACTAAAATAATTCTTTAAAATCCCAGTCCAATGCACCACTTTAGATTTTTTTTTGGTTATATATATATATATATATATATATATATATATATATATATATATATATATATATATATATATATATATATATATATATATATCTATTATGTATAACCATGGATCTTCCATGTCACCATCCACATAGTATGACACGTCACTAATTACATCATCAACGATTTTATTCCACATCATCAACTTAATTCACTGTAATATATACCAAAAATGTCAAAGCAAGGAATCGAACTCATCCCCTCCTGAATTCAGTGCAATTCTTAACCAAGTCGGTGGTTTGTGTATCCTTCGCCGGTGGCAACTCACCTATGGGGCATGGTCAAGTTGCTCTGGCGGTGGTTTGTGTATCCTTCATACGGTGGCAACTCACCTATTGCGCTTGAGGTTGTCTTAGTAGATAATGATTATCACTCTACGTTCTGCCAAAAGAGTATCATAGAGAGAAATGAATATTTGGATAAAAAGTACATTAACACTTAATCAGACATTCCTAATATAATGTATGTTTAATTAAATTTCTTCTAATTTGGTTTATTCCTTTACTTGATAATATTTGGTTGCAACTGGTCTCTTAAAGCATATAGAGGCAACATAAAAATTTGCAAGGAAACTGTTGTTTCAATTGATCAAAAACAAACTTTAATATGCAACGCTTTTCACCATGAGGCAACAACGAAGAATTACATCCATATGTTATTACAAAGCTTTTTATCAACGCTTTATGAAACTAATTGGGATTTAAGTGATTGATTCACTTCATCAAATCGAAATTGATAGGGTTTTAGGAGGGATGAACAACGTGTAAGGATGATGAATACTAAAATGGGCGATTATATCTTTTTTAAAAATTTGACCCACTTTTATTTTGATTTTATATAGCAAACTTAAAAATAGAACTTTGTTTAATATGATCAGTTTTTATTGAGTGCCATAACCTTAATCATTACATCGTTAACTCCATATATTTTATACATCTTTCTAAACGCCTTATTATATCTAAGGGTCAATTAGATGAGTCACCTAAATTGGTCACCAAAGTAGACGGTAGCTTTGCATCAAGGCCTTAATTAGGTTTTGTTCCTTTACTTGATAATATTTGGTTGCAGTAGGACTAAGCTGGTCTCTTAAACCATATAGAGGCAACATATTAAACATGCAAGGAAACTGTTGTTTCATTTGATCAAAAACAAACTTTAATATGCAGCGTTTTTCACCTACGAGGCAACAATGAAGAATTACATCCATATGTTATTACAAAGCATTTTATCAACACTTTATTAAAACTAATTGGGCTCCTGAAGCTAAGGGGATTAGGGTTTGGCGCCTCACTCCTTGCATCAGAGGAAGAAATCAGAATTGAGAGAAAGAGAGAGAGAGAGCGCTGCACTAAGAAGAGGAAAGGAAGGGGAATTTCGCAAGTTTCCTTCAGGTGAGAATTCTTGATCCTTTCCATGCCGTTTTTCTTCATTATCCTAGTGTTGTAGCCTATCCCTAACCCCATTGTGTTCATTCCTCATTAATCAAAGGAGAGAGAGTGGCTGCGATTTCAAGGAGGAAGGAGACATTTCGTTCGTTGTGTTGCTGAGTTTTGTACGTGACTCCGTCGCCGTTAATTCCGGAACATACAAATTCGAGGTAAGGGTGAGCGTTTCGGTTTAACGTGATTGGGTATATGATGGGTTTTGGGGTTTTGATGTTGTTTTAATAACTTTTGAGGTTGTTTTGATGAATTTGATGTGATTGATAAATGTTGATGATTTCTTGATGAAATTGATGATTAATTGATGAATTCGATGATTCTTGATGAATGTTTGAAGGTTGCGTGATGAGTTTTTGGTGATTCCCTTGGGGTATTTTGATGTATCTATTGATGAATCTTATAATGAATATCTTGATGAACAAAATCCTGTTTGAAATCCTGATGAAATTTGGAAAAATATCGAGAATTCTGAGTTTTCTGCGTTTTGAGCTGTTTCTGCCTACCTGTGCCTCGGTCGCGCTCGGGTCGCGCCTCAAGCGCAAGAGTGATGCGCTGGGGGCTGATGTTGCTGTCCTCTCGCGCCTCGGCTGCGCCTCACTCGCGCCCCGGAGCGCGAGTCCCCTGTTTCCCATTGTTGGTCTTTGTTTTTGTCCTTTGTTTTTGTAAATTGAATATCTTTTGAACCGGGAACCCGATTGAGGCGTTCTAAAATGCGTTGGGAAGCTTATTCAGAGGCCTAACTGAATATTCTACTTTTAAGGAAAAATAAAACTGTTTTGTGGTAGTTGATATAAGAATGAAATGTTATACTATTAGTGTGCTAATTGACTATGGCTAAATTGTGGTTTACCACTAAGGTCAGAATTTCTTTCACTGGTGTATTTACAAGGGCATCACTGAGAGCCTTGCAAAGGTGGCCAATGCCTGTTGCAAGTAGTATCGATTACATTCGAGTAATCCCATAGTCAATCGGTTCACTATTTTATAACACACTAAACCAAAAGATAACAGAAAAATATATATACTTTAAATGATGTTGGTGTGTATGGTTTTTGTGAGTTGCGGTGAATGTCCCCTATGAGTATAATTATGATGGTGTTGTAGGATGAATTGTGTGAAAGGTGATGAGTTCACTCTATGAGTGATCATGATGTTGTGATATGACTTGTGATGTTTTGTGAAGAATATACTCTCACGAGTATAGTTTTAATAATCTTTGTTGGGTGATTGTGATGAATTGCAGCGAATACACTCTATGAGTGTTTTATGATGATGATGATGAGTACTCTAGGTGAGTATTTTGATGAAATGCACATGTGTATATAGAATCTCATGGCATGTGCATAATTGTGAAGAATAGGCTCGACCTCTTGCGAAGAAGAATAGGCTTGGCCTCTTGCGAAGAATAGGCTTGGCCTCCAAAGTGAAGAATAGGCTTGGCCTCTTAATTATGATGAATATGGTACCATCATGCATTATGCCCAGTGGGGTTGCACTTTCATACATAATTATAAGCGTGAATTGTCTTTGTTTGTGATTGGAGTACATGTTGTTGTGTGATCATGAATTGGTGATGATGATGATACTCTTGTGTGATTGCTCGTTCTCATTTCTCTATTATGTATCCGATTATGTTTTATTGAAATTCTCACCCTTCGCTTTGAATGTTGCTCTATGGTGGCAGCAGCTGCAGTAACATGAGTGAAGGTCTAGCCGCTTTCTTGTTAATCGTCGGGAAGTCTGTTTGTGTCGCTCTCGATACCGTAGCACCTAGGGGCGTATTTTGGGATTTGATGTTAAATTACTTAAGCTGTATGAGGTGTATTTGAGGATTATGAGACGTGTTTGAGTGGACTAGTGAGTCAATAATTATTTCATTTGTGATAAGATGATTTTTGAAGTTTTAGCTTTATGATGTATGTGTTGTTGCACAAATGTAATGGTGCATGCGATGAGTTTAATTTAATGAAGACGTAACATTTCTTTCTACTACTTGATTTACATTTTTTTTTTTGAGCGGTGGAATACTCCGATAATGACGTTGGAAATTAAGGGGTAGAAAAGGGTGTATTCTGGTATGGTTTCTCTCCTAATTAATTTAATATTTTGATGATGTTTTTGTGTTTGGCATTAAATTGTGATCTTTAAATTTCCGCATTCGTAGATATTGCACGATATCCGATTAGAGTGCAGCAGAGTATGAGTTCACCAAACCTTCAAGCAAATCTTCATGAAGATTGATTTGGAGAACCTAGGGTTATAATTTTCTTACAATATTTAATACATTGTGTGGTGCCTTTCGATTTGGATGAGTTTACCTAATGGCCATGTATGTTTCTAATTAATACTGCTAGATTATCGTTTACCGTCACATTATTCGGAGAATATGTTAGGTCAATTAAGGAGTTCATCTTAGTTTGGAGAAACAAACAATGTTTGTTGTTGCAATTGTTGTGGTGCAAGATAAAATTTCTCCCTTGCAGCATCGCATTAATTTGATATATATATATATATATATATATATATATATATATATATATATATATATATATATATATATATATATATATATATGTTCATATAAATTGCAATTTTCTTTTTCGTTGAAATAATGCTATACACTACAAAAATATTCATTTACATATAATTTTGTCAACTTATTACCAAGATATAATTTGTATTTCTTTTACAAAATTGCTACAATATAAGTCCATATGATATGTACACACCGCAGCAAATGTGTGAGTGTGATACATCTTATATATATATATATATATATATATATATATATATATATATATATATATATATATATATATATATATATATATATATATATATATATATATATATATAGATTAATATAGGCCAATATAAGATTACATTTGGTATATATCAATATCTATATTTGTTCATCTTTAATGTGGACATCAGGAATATACTTTTTGTTGACATGAAACATAACGAATATACTTGAGTCATTTTGAATAACTAATATAAATTATAGTACTTTTAAAAACTCAATGTACAATTTACCAAACTTCTCTAAATACACCATTTATATTTATTGAGTCATTTTGAGATCCCAAACAACTATTAACTCTTTTATTTTGATTTCAACTGTACTACAATTACATATAGAGTATGTTTTTTTAAAAACAAACAGACACATTGCCCGAATTTATTAAAAAAAGGAAAATGAAAAAGACATAGAAAAGGGAAGAGGGGACTAGACTGAAACCCTTGCCATTAAAGAAAATTAAACAATAATAGAGAGCCCGAATAGAGCCCCTAAAACACTGCAGACCTCTGAGGTTAGACAAAAAACCTAAATAATCAATCTAACTAACAGAAGATAGAAGATACTCAAGCTAGATATACAAGCTAGAAATAAAACCAGATTAAAATGAATCAGATACAGAATTAGCTTTTGAGTGAGTATTGTAACCAATGACCAACTGCTTTTTCTGTCTGAATTTCTTCTTTTGAGACTTGGACACAACTGGTTCAAACGCAGATGTTCCATGCGAATCAGAAGTCACAGGATCACCAACATCATCTGAAGACTCACCCCAGAGTTTTCTTAAAATATTCATGTCATATTCAACTATCGGGTTCGATGTAGCAATGTGATCTGAGACAGTAGGCACATCCTCTTCACCTGAGAGTATGTTATTACTTAGATAACAAAAATTGATTGTACCTTAATTTGTGTCTAACAAGACAAAAGTACCAAAGATTAGAAACGTAAGAAATTAATACTTTAATTAAATAGTAAATTATTATGACCATTAAAGTATTAAATTTATTCCCAATTAGAAAAAAGTATATATATATATATATAATCATAATAATATAAATCCTATGAATTTTTATGATACAGGTCTATCAGAATGCAAACTATAAAGTCTCGAGATTCCTACAAAGTTTTAAAAGTCATGAAATTGTTGTAAAGCATTTTTAAAATCTTCAAGACTTTTTCTACTAAAATAATTCTTTAAAACCCCAATCCAATACTCTCTTAGATTTTTTGTTTATATATCTATATTATAATAAACCATGGATTGTCCAATTCAGCATCCATATCAATAATGACATCAACACAATTTTAATCCACCTTAAAGATATTATTTGAAATATATCCACATCAACAATCCACATCAACACAATTAGTAAATTATTATGACCATTAAAGTATTAAATTTATTCCCAAATAAGAAAAAGTATGTAAATATTTTTATATATATATATATATATATATATATATATATATATATATATATATATATATTAATTAGATTACCATGACCATTAAAGTATTAGATTTTGTCTTTTTTATCAAAATTAGATTTTGTCTTTTTACGGAAAAGAATTGAACTTTTTTCCCCAAAATAGTGAAGTATTTGTCTTTTTTTTCTTCTTGCAGAAGAAATGACAAGTATTATCCGTTAACTTAAATCCGAGTAAGAAATTAGATTTGTTAACGTTAGATATATATTAGCATAAAAACTCATCAAGACCCAAGATAAACTTAGATGAGATGGTAAAGGCTCTCTTGAACTTAACCAACAACGTCCGGGTTTGATTCCATCATCGGGCACTTAGATGGATTGGGTTCTCTGCGAAATGATTCTTGCGTCACCCGATTTATAACAAAAAAAAATATAAAACTCACCAAGAAGAAAAAATAATGTTTTTTTTTACATCAGAAGAATCAAGAAATAAGTATATAATATTAATTCACTACTAGAATTAGTTAATTTAGTGACTAAAATTTAGTGCTAAAAACTGAAATTTGTCACTAATTTAGCCGTACCGAAAAATATTGAGGCAGTTAGAGATGATTTGACACTTTTCATCACAAATTTATCCAACTTGTGATTAAAAGGTTTTGATCAAAAACTTGTGATTAAAAGGAACTTCCTTTTTAACAAAAAAATCCTTGTAATTGTAGCTTTCTATTACTAATAATAATTCCTTGTTTAGGCATGCATCCTTTATTTTAAAATTTTAAATTCTGACTTAAAATGTTCATCTTAGCAAATATATAAATATCCTTTTCCTGAATCCTTTTTCCATATTCTAATAACAATAATTATCTATATTTTTACTTATAGTATATATTCAATCAATATTAGTTATTTTATTTAATACTCTACTTTCTGCAAGTAATTAATTTAATTCTTTAATAAAAAATATATTTCTTTCTACTATTTTATAACAAAAAAACATATGTTAGTTACTTTTAGTTATCGTAATCAACCATTATTATAAATACCACTTGAGTTGTTTTTGCAATAGACATATTTGATACAACTCAAATACATTTTTCTCTGGTTAGCTTCTCTCCTTTATTTGTCTTTTTTTTTTTTTTTTTATAATTTTTTTAGCACTTTCTATTGTTTTACTCTGTGTTTTTAAAATCAAACTATTAATCCGGTTGAACTATGAGCGACACTGTCTACAGTTCAGTTACTTGAGCGGTTCAATCAATTCAAAGCGATTGAACCATATATGATCCGAATGT
This sequence comes from Oxytropis ochrocephala, assembly GCA_020916435.1. Classification (NCBI taxonomy): domain Eukaryota; kingdom Viridiplantae; phylum Streptophyta; class Magnoliopsida; order Fabales; family Fabaceae; genus Oxytropis; species Oxytropis ochrocephala. The sequence continues at coordinate 17,520,924 of CM037092.1, forward strand.
CTCTTCGGTTCAGTCCGGTTTTCTAAGCGTTGTTTTTATCACTAATATTTGTAAATTGTTGTATTATGTGTGATAATGATTTGTTTATTGGTTCTAATTTTCGAGACTGGGAAGTTGAGCTTTGAAGGCTTTTCTTTTAAAACCAAATTGACTTTTCACATATAGGTTTCCTTATGTAAACAATACTCCAACAGCTTATAATGTATAATTGAGAAGAATCAGAAATGGTGCATTTAGTTCCAAGGATAACTACAGTTTGATTTTTATCATATAATTAAAATTAATAATACATCAGATTCTGTTCTTTCAGTATCACGACACAAAAACATTCATTAGCGAAAGCATATTTTTCCTATCATGGTAGAATAATTTAGACAATTGAGCTAATCTTAATTATAGTCATTGTCATGCTTTAGCTTTTAGCTGTAAGGTCTTCATAATATAGGTATCTAAATAATAGATAGATCAAACAATAGATCTACTATATATTTATCTACTTTTGTTGTGTATCTAAAATTCTTCTAAAAGCTAAATACATAGATCAATATTCCCCTTCAAATTCCTCTGTTTATGTTGTCCTTAAAAAGGAAGACAACTAGGTGTTGTGTGAAACTAAGGTTATTAAGGTCATTGCACATATTTCGTATATTAAGGTTTCATCTATGGTTTTCTAATTTTCTATGCTTGGTTGTGCTGTCAAAGTATAGGTGCACCTTATTGTTATTTTATTTTTCTTTAACAAAAAAAAATGGTATATACATTGTGTCTAAATTGAAATTATTGTGCAGGTTGATATATTGGTTAAAGATGAAGATGTGGTGGATTAAAATGGCTGTGCTGCTCTGTTTCTTCTTCCTTGGTGCATATTCTAAGAGTACTTCATTTAGGTTCTCTCTAAACTTGCTTCTCTGTTTTTGTTACACAACAATGTTGTTTTTGTTTTGCACTTATATATCATCTCTGTTTTTGTTTTCTAAGAGTACTTCATTTAGGGGAGGGACACAACAAATATTTGATAAAATAATAATAATAAAATTACAAAAATTATTATTTTATTTGTCGTATCCCTATTTGTTAAATGTAACTTGTATATGACGAACTATCTTCGTATTTTATTCTATTCTAGTAGGCCACTAAAAATGTTCTTTTAAAAGGAAAATGATGGAAAATAAAATTAAATATTTTGTAATATTATTTTATTTTATGTCCAAAATATTATTATTTTTTTGTTATATTTTATGTGAAATGAAACAATCCATTAATGAGAGATGATACAAAATCCTTTATGTGACAAACAATCTCTCCATTGTTTAAGAAAAATAAATCATTTACCATTGTTGAAATATCTAATATGTTTTCTCATATTGTACTATTCTCCATCTGTCCTATAGTTTCAGCTTTGAATATTATTGGTTTAAGTAATTTTAATTTAATTTAATTTATTTTTTTACTCTGTTCCTTGCAATGCTTCTTAATCCTATTTGCAGAAAAAGTTTAAGGGGAGCCAACAGCTTCGTGTTAACTTCTACTTCTTCTCCAGTCAACTTGATTACAGAAAATTCTAATCAGGTGACACTAGATTTTCAAAATATATATATATATATATATAGTTTGTTTAATTAATTGTTAAAAAAATTAATAAACTAAACTGAAAAACCATTAACCTTATTTTCAGGTGGTGATTAACAACGGCATCGTTTCCGTCACTATAGCAAAACCTCAGGGGCACATCCTAGGAATCTCGTACGCTGGAATCGACAATGTACTTGAGTCTGGAAATAAAGAAGATAATAGAGGGTACACAATTTCAAATTAAAAAAATAAATATATATATATATATATATATATATCAAATTCATTTTGTGAATTTTTTAAAAAGTTCACAATCAAATAGTGGCTTAAAATTGATATTTATTTGACTTTTATATCAATAGGTACTTCGATGTTTTTTCTACCAGCGACCTAAGGTATAATTAATCAACAACTATCAACTATATATTATATATCTAAATTGGGAAAATTCAGATACATAGATACATAATATATGTATATGATTGAAATTGTTGCAGAATTCAGGGGACAAATTTCTCAGTCATAACAGAGGACCATAATTTAGTGGAGGTTTCATTTTTAAGTACATGGACATCTTCCATGGGAAATTTCCCTATAAACATAGACCAAAGGTTGTATCCAAGTCTTCATTTATTTGTTGTAGTTTGTCAAAATAAATATATATATATATATATATATATATATATAATGTTTCTTGGTTTTGATTATTAACATTGTTTTGCATAAATTTATTTTTTATGTGTACATATTGCGAAGTGGTGATTCGGATTTTATTCGTACATAGTATTTGAGCGACTAGAAGGATTCCCTATGATCGGTGTTGGTCAAATAAGGACCGTTTTTAAGCTTGATCAAAAGAGGTAACTCTATGTGTTGGTCAACTATCAATAGGTCCGCCATTTATAGACCTCTTTTGCTCGGTGATAGTTTGAAATAGAGTATATTGTATCTCTTGTTAGTTGTTTTGATTTTGGGCCTATAGCACCTGTTTTCTTAAAAAAAAAAAAACAAGTAACTATATGTGCAAAATTATATTTATTTTTTAATTGTTTTAATTATAAACAAAGTTATGATAAAATTATAATGAAAAAATTAAGGTGCATTTAAAATATTCAATTAATAAATTAAACTGAGAATATGCATTATAGTTAACTAATGAAAGTAAAACAATCCAGGTTCAACTATATGGCCATATCAGATACAAGGCAAAGGAGAATGCCATCTATGAGAGATAGACAAATGGGTGAGCAGTTGGCGTATCCTGAAGCTGTTCTCTTAACCCATCCTTCGAACCCACAATTTCAGGGAGAGGTAACTCTCTTTCTCTGTATGTTGGTTGTTTATACTTTCAGAAGACCGACACTTACGATTGAAGACGTGTTTCGGTGTCGACACGACTCTCTATCTCTATATGTTGGTTGCTTATATCTTGTAGCACTGACACTTCTGATTGAAGGTGTATCGTGTCGCACACTTGATACTGACACCGACACTTCATTACTTGTATTTTTCAATATTTTGAAAATTAAAACAAGTGTCTCACGTGTCGATTAATACATGTCGTGTCGGCGTCAGTGTATACATGTCGGTGCTTCATAGGTTTATACTTTATATATAGCTATACTTGCTTTTCTATTTCTATGGTTTTATATTTTAAGAAAATGGAGGTAATTTTATGCAAGAGTGGTTATGTTGGGCTTAGGTGGATGACAAATACCAATACTCAAGTGAGAACCAAGACAATCGCCTAAATGGATGGATTACAGCAGATGCTAAAAAGCCCGTGGGTTTTTGGATCATAACACCAAGTAATGAGTTCCGTAATGCTGGCCCCCTTAAGCAAGACCTCACCTCTCATGTTGGGCCCACTTGCCTCTCTGTAAGTTAAACTAAATGCCTAAAAAATTTAGATACTTTCTTTTGAGTTTAGATCCTCACAAGTGTTTGTTCTGTAGGAGAGAATGACACATAAAATAAATAATAATAATTATATGTGTCACTATCCCTCCTATACTTTACAAAGCAAGTACTCGAGTGGAGTTAAACTCGTTTCTTTCACCTTAAAAGACTCGATAAGTAACAACTAATTGTGTTTCATGTGTGTGTGATTTTAGATGTTTGTGAGCGATCATTATGGTGGTCGTGAGGTATCCATCAATTTTCAAGAAGGAGAGACTTATACAAAGGTTTTCGGCCCTATCTTTATTCACTTGAACTCTGCATCAAGTAAGACTAAATTCAGATCTTTATGGTCAGAAGCTAAACAACAGGTCAATATTCTTACCTATATAAAAACGTTACACTTTATTGGAGTCATGTGATTATTTATTATTATGTCACTTAATTTTTTATTGTTCTTTGGTTAATTAGCTATCCAAAGAAGTCAACAGTTGGCCTTATGATTTTCCTAAGTCAACAGCTTTTGTTCCACCCATTCAACGAGGAACAATAATAGGACGTTTACAAGTCCAAGAGCGGTATACATTAATATCATCTTTACCTAAATTCTTTTCCATTTGTTATATATAAATTGGAATAATTTATATTATCTATGTATCCATTAGGGGAGAGAAATCTCAATATGCTAACAACGCCTATGTTGGTTTAGCATTTCCTGGGGATGCAGGATCCTGGCAGATAGAAAGCAAGGTACATTTTTTATTTGAACTAATTAATCAATAAACTTTAGTTAATTGAAATTAATTATATGTCAATTCATTCACAGGGTTATCAATTTTGGACTCGAACTGATACTAATGGGAACTTTGTTATAAAAAATGTTGTACCTGGGGAATACAATTTATATGCATGGGTTCCTAGCTTCATTGGAGATTACAAGTATAATCATCAAATCAATGTTACAATAGGTAAATTATCTCCTCACATTACAACAAGTAATATTTATGGTGACACTATGTTGCTTAACTTTACTTGAAATGTGTGTACATGCAGGGTGCACCATTCACTTGGATTCACTAGTATATTATCCTCCAAGAAATGGTCCTACTCTTTGGAAAATTGGTATCCCAGATCGCTCATCTAATGAATTTTTTGTACCAAGCCCTGACCCTAAGTTCATAAACAAGTTATACAATAACAATAGTATAGACAGGTTAAACCAAAACCCATTTTAAATATTTGATGTTATGCTAGCTTTTATTATTTTTCCACAAACTTTTGACAATGTCTTTCATCAATATATGACAGGTTTAGGCAATACGGGTTGTGGGCCCGTTACACAGATTTATATCCAAATGATCTTGTTTACACAGTTGGTGTTAGTGATTATAGAAAGGATTGGTTTTTCGCTCATGTACCTAGGTAATTTAGTTTTCTTCATTTGTTAATTATTGAAATAACGTTGATCTTTGGCATTTTCATCTAAACTGCACTGATATGTGCAGAATTATAAGAGAGAAACCATTAGAAGCAACCACGTGGAAGGTTAACTTTGAACTTCAAAATAACGTATCGATAGGAAACTACACACTACAACTAGCTCTGGCAAGTGCCAATTACGCTGAAATACAGGTACGTGACTTTATTAGCTTTTTTTGGTTATGGTTCCTAACATTTTGTTATGAGTGAGAACTATATTTCAAACAACAACAACAACAATAATAATAATAATAATAATAATAATATACACTAATATTGTTTGGGATTTGTGATTAGGTTTGGTTCAATGATTGGAGTGCTAATCCTTCCTACTTCACAACAAAGCGAATAGGTGAAGACAGTGCCATTGCAAGGCATGGCAATCACGGGCTGTATTTGTTATTTAGCATAGATGTACCTAGCTATCATCTGGTAAAAGGAAATAACACCCTCTTTTTGAGGCAATCAAGAAGAAAAAGTCTTTTCAATGGAGTCATGTATGATTATATTCGCCTTGAAAGTCCTTCAACTCGAGCTAGTTAGTTGTGTGTATGACATAGTAATTGATATTTTAGGTTCCTACGAAGTGAGAAATTTGATATACTTTTAGTTTTGTAATATCATTCTCTTTAATTGTATTGCTGAATAATCATTAGTAAATCATCTGTAATGTTCTATCTTTTCAATTCATTTCATTTCAATGTTCCATTTAATTTTTTTTGATAAGTAGACATTTCAGTAATATGCTCTAGTCCCAACATCATTGCACCCACACACTCCTCCTACCTTCTTGGAAGGGTTGAGGAAGGTACATAAAATATTGTCTTGAAAGACTAGACAAAACAAATAATGACTTTTGGACACCCCCAAAATCTCTGACACTCGTTCAAAACCTCACTTTTTCTCTATATCTCATCTCCCATCACATTATCCACCTATCACACTTATTATACTACTCTCTCTATTTGTTTTGTCTATAGGGGTAAAATTGATATTGAGTGTCTAAAAATTATTCAGCCAACCCCCAAGACACACCTAAACCAGCTCATCTAAACAACATCTCAACTAGCAAGACACACCTAAACCCTCACCTTTTAAGCAAACCATTCAGCCAACCCCCAAACCCCCTTCATCCAAAGCAAACCAGACAATTCATCCCTAACCCCCTTTCAATCTAAACCAGTTCACGTTGAAAAGGAAGATAATGATGATATATCCCATCAGTCACCAAGTTCTTCATCTGATACAAACCCACCTTGTCCAATATTTGAGAACCGAATGTCTCATAGGTCTATCCAGAAGCATTGGCAACAACATCAAATAAAAAGGAATCATCCTCTCAGCTATAGACCACCACCTAGGCCAAAGAGGCATTGGGCACATAAGTACTTCTCTGTTGACGAGGCTGAAATGAAAAGGTTAGAGAAAGCGTTAGTTGGAGAGGTGGAGAAGCCGAGTATGCATGGCTTACAACATACAAGAAGGGTTTATTCAGCAAGGTTATTTTTCAATTAGAGCAACTACTATGGGGTCAAACCTAGTGTTGCTAGAGAGTTTGGAGGAAGGTGAAATGGAAGCTCTTCTTGAAGGGGCACGAGAGTGGCTTGCAACGTGGTTTACTGACATTAGAAAGTGGTGTCCTACAGACGTATAGACAAAGAAAGACTAACGTGGATAAGGGTGTATGGAACACCAGTACATGCTTGGAACGAAAAATTCTTCAAGTTTCTGGTGTTCGGTATGGGTGAGTACTTGGAGGTTGATGAGAACACGGAGAAAAAACGATTGCTTGGCGTAGCAAGAGTCCTCATAAGAACTAAAGGGCACGATGTTATCAACTTCGTGGATAGATTTAAGATTAATGGTGAAATGTTTGTGATAAAAGTAGTTGAAGATTGGCATGGTCCCCTCCAGTGGAATAAAAGCAATCCAGTAAAGGTGCCAAAATCACAGTGTTCTAGTGATTCAGATGAACTTTCCAAGCGATGAAACTTTCGGTGATGAGGTGCAAGTCACATTTCGACATGGAAGGTGGGAGTTTTCGGTGGGTGCTTTGGTTTGTGGGAATAATCATGAAGCTTTGGAAAAGTCATACTTGGGAGAAATCAAAAAGTTGGCGGAGCAACAATTAACCCCCACGTGTGAGCAGTCTGAGGAAAACATAATAATTCATGGGGCCACATTGTGGGGTAGATTTGCCAGATTGGATTAATAGCCCTATGGGTTGTCTTCTTTATTTGTAACATATACCATATGTTGGGTACTCTTTATCCCAACGGGCTTTGGCCCTCAGAGGTGATAACTCTTGAATGAGTCTGATTTACTGTTCCAACAGAACCCTAGTGTTTCTCCTTGAATGATATGAAAAAAATTATGTGTAGATTTTTTTTATCTTCCTTCACTAGTCTTCTAGTAAAACCCTAATTTTGTTTTGGTAGCAGTAGTACCCACCATCATAAGTGCTTTCATCTTGTTACTCAATGTTTTCAAAACCTAAAATTCCATTTTATATGTTAATAGGCAACTTACTACCATTTCGATACCCATTTGGGAGTGATTCAAACCCTTCTAGAATACTAGCAACATTTTAACGACAACAGACATGAAGCTTTACAGCAAACAATGTCTGCTGGTAATGGCTCTCTTACAACCCTTATTTCAACCATGGAAAACACTAGTTTCTTCATAAAATATATCAAACTCACCATGATCTCTTATGGTTCCCCTGATTTTGAAAAAAATTGCTAATGCTACTAGCACTACCCTTATCCATGTTTTGGCGCCCATCAACCCTCCTTAAACACCACTTGTTCATCCCATTGTTCGCCACCTACCCACCCACTCCACCTTACCTACCATCTTCCTCAAATTGGCAACCCATGTTTCCCCACCCTTCATCCAAAACTCTCCATCTCCACAAACTTCCCAAAATAACCCACGACCCCCTTCCGAGAACCTAAACTAGAACTCTATTTTTTATGGGATGATCCTCCAGAATGGTAATTTTAGGCTGAACATTTTTTTCTTTTTTAAATACTCTTATAAAGTTATTTACCTGAGCAACTTTTTATATGAAATGGGACGCCCTAGGTTTGTTCAAATGGAAGTACCGGAACCACCAACTAACCGACTGATTCCTTTTCTAGAGCTATAGAGTTGCGATTTGGTACCTCAACTTTCTAAAACCATCAGCCAAATTATTCAAATTACGCCAACAAGGAAAAGTTTCGAGTTACTATGCCAATTTAGAAAATCGGAAAAGAGAGTCTTAGGGCTAACCCTAGATGCAATCTAAATTTGTTTTATCTAAAACTTAAACCCATAAATTTGCTATGAATTGGCAATCCAAAGACCCAAATTCTCCAAACCATCCCACAACACTTTGGGTCCTCTAATGTGTCTATTAACCCGTTGCAACAGTATCCTAGCGATGCAGTTTTAACTAATCTTATCTTAAAGACTTCAAACCATATCTTAGTTATCCTTAAGCCTTTTCTGCCTAAAATCCCACACCCAACTCTTTCGATTTTCCAATTAGACGCCTAACCCCAGCCTAAATGCAAGAACACGTGCTCATGGTCTATGATACTATGTTACTGCTAAGGGCCTAGACCACCCCTACAACCTGCGACCAGCTATGCTACCACAGAGATTCTATTGCCTCAGTGCACTTGCTCACTTTCCAACCAACCAGTGACCCCAATACCATTTCCCCTAAACCAACCAAAAATACCCTTGAAGCCCTTTTTCAAACAAACTACCCCTAAAATTATAGACCATTCCATTTCTTACCCCACAGTTCTCCAATACCCCCATGATGACCTACCCCATCTAGACCTCATAACCATCACAATCCTATTATGCCTAATACATTTCAAGTTAATGTTAAACCTTACAAATGCCCTCAGTGAAAAAATAATAATAAATGACTTCCATCATTTAAGATATGTAAATTACAATCTCTTCGTCACTCCACCACATAGTAGAAGAAATGGAGAAAATGAAAGGATCTTGACTCGTCAAGGGGTGGATAATTTGTCAAAAAAAAGGGGATGGGTAATTAATCATGGGAGCACCCTATATCATGTCCAAAAAAAAGGTGTATTGTTGTTTTACTCATGGGTTTTGACCTAGCCCCACGTGTCTCTTGTATATTTTTCCACTTTTTATTAATAAAATGTAGGGGGTACTATTTATTTCTTGATGATTTTTCCTTAAGGAGAGTTTTCTATCATAAGGTTTTAACGAGGCTCTATATATAATCCCTTCTTTTGTTTAAAAAAATGTTAATTTTTTTTTTGATAAGTCAAAAAAAGAAGGGGGTCTAAATGTTGTCCTGTACAATGGTTCATTTGCCACATTTTGTTTCATTCAATACTAGACCAATTTGTAAATTTTATATGGTGCTTCTTTTGCTTTTGCAACCAAAAAATAATAATTCTTATACAAAAGAAAAATATAAATTAATATATACATATATATAATAATTTACTACTAATAACTTCATGCATTAATATGAGCGGTAAGACAAAATGGCGTTTCTTATTATGAACATAACTTGTTGAATGCTATTTACTATCTTCCACTTTTTAACGTACTTATAATTTATCAAATAATATATAAACACATAAAGATGAACACATTCTCATAAACTAAAACTTTTCATGTCCGAAATTCAATTTGTATCATACAATACTATTTACAATGGAGATTAACATTTCATCAATAAAAACCATTAAACCATCATCTTCCACTTCCAACGAAAACAAAACCTACAAACTATGTTTATTTGATACATTTCAAGTAAACACTTATTTTCCATTAATCCTATTTTATAATAAAACAAACGATATGCAAGATTTCTCAGATGTCTCAACTCGATTGCAGAAATCATTATCTGAGGCACTATCTATTTTCTACCCTCTTTGTGGTAGAAAAAGCGATTGGTGTTCCATCGATTGCAATGATGAAGGTGCAATTTACATAGAATCCTCAGTAAATATAAAGATGGAAGAATTCCTAACACCACCCAAATTAGAATTAATTAACAAATTACTTCCATGTGAGCCAAACAAGGCACACCCTCAACATGAAATCTTGCCACAACTAGTAATTCAAATCAACAAATTCAAGTGTGGAGGAATAGCTATTGGCCTATGTAATCTACACATAATACTAGATGCATGTTCTTGTAGTGCCTTCTTGAAAACATGGTCTAACATTTCAAGAGACAAAAATGTAATTTCATTGCCAGATTTCTCTTCTCCTTCTTCTTTGTTTCCTCCAAGAAACACTCATGGTGTACGTTCTGGTGTAATGAATATGAACAATGGAATAGGGATGGATGTGAAGTGTAGCACAAGAAGATTCTTGTTTGATACCAAAGCAATTAATGACCTTAAGGTTAAAGCCATTTCAAAAAATGATGGAAACCCTAAAAACCCTACAAGTTACCAAGCAATTTCTTCATTAATATGCAAACACATGATTGTAGCATGTGAAATCACAAGGCCAGTGGTAGTTTTACATGTTGTTGATATGAGAAGAAGGATGGGAGAGCCTTTCTCACAAGATTCAATTGGAAATTTACTATGGCCAGCTGTGGTGCTTCTTGAGAATGTTAATGAGAACACTAATATTAGTGATTTGGTTAGAATTTTGGATGATCAAATTAAGAAGCTCACAAAGGAGTTGTTTCTAAAAATACAAAATGATCCTGAATTTTTATGGAGTGATGAGTGTGCTGAATTAATGCTTGAAGGAATAGTCAACAAAAACCCAATTTCATTTGTGTTCACAAGTTGGGGTAATATGGGATTTAGAGATTTGAATTTTGGTTGGGGAAAACCTTTATGGCTAGGTCAAAGAGGTGGTACTAAAGAAAGTATTCCAAATAGTGTAGTGTTGATGGAAACATATGAGGGAATTGAGGCATGGGTGACAATGGCAGAGAAACATTTAGCTATCTTAGAAAATGACGCTGATTTTCTCAGATCAGCATCTGTTAATCCTAATGTTTCAATTATTACTAGCTAATTATTAAATTAGCAAAATATCTACACAAACATGAAACTAAAATATATATAGTAATATGCTTTTTAGTTTCTAACATTTGTTTTACAATAAAGAGAAAGAACTTTTGAACTGCAGTGGAAGAACAAAGTCATAAAATATAAAAAGAGTTGATTAACTGGTACTAATTATTTCTTCTAATTTTACTATACAACCAACACTGAATAGACACAGTGACACAAAATATATCAAGTTTTGGTCGTTTGATATTTTTTGTCAAAGGAATTGTGTATTTTGTAAAAACTTTTAAAAAAATTCTTAGGTAAAAATAGGGTTATATATGTTTTTGGTCTCTCATGAAATTTGTGAATTTAATTTTTAGTCTTTTAAAAATTTCACTCACATAGTTTCTATATTCCTTTCGTCAATGTTTTTGTCTTTCACGACTTTTCAATAGTCTTAGAGCACTATAAAAGACGCAAAAAAAAAAGTCATGAGAGACTAAAAGTATTGACAGAGGAAAACCATGAAAACTCGCAAATTTTATATAAAATATTTTTTTCTCCACCGATTAAAATTTCTGGATCCGCAACTAGAGAGAGAGATATATTTGATTTTGCAACCTATAAAGCCAGTTGATAAGTTTGATAAATTATTTGCAAACCAGTTGGAATTTGCTTCAGACTAAATACATAGTGCGTTAGAGTACTTGTGCATGCAAATTTTTTGATTCTTATATAATCTCCTTGTAATACAAAACAATTTCCCTCTCCAAAGAGGGATCATAAGTCATAACTCAACCGATGTTAGCATTAACTTATTTGCCTTTAAAAAAAAACATTAGCTTATTTATTAAGGAAGATCCTATTTGGTATTCAAGAGCTTGCCTTCAGAGTCTTTCCAATGTCAATAACAAATCGATATTTCACATCAGCTTTGAGAAGACGCTCCATTGCAGTGTTGATATAATCCATTGGAATGATCTCAATCTCAGGCTTAATGCCATGTTTGGCAGCATAATCAATCATTTCTTGTGTCTCCTTCAACCCTCCAATGTTGCTTCCACCAATAATTTTTCTCCCTGCCCACAAAACAGAGTTTTGATAAGTTTCATACTTCAATTTCAAATCATTCTCTAGTAGATATTGCGAAAAATCATGATCAAATGCGACTGAAACAACCTCAATCACAATTGTGTCCCCACAACTGCAAACTTTGCTACAAAGCATGTACTATAAGTTCATCATAATGTGTTATTTGTTGTATTCTTACCTCCAATTAAAGAATATGCTGGCAGCTCTAGAGGCTTCTCAGGTAATCCAACCATAACAAGTTTACCTTGAGTCTTCAACAGAGTAATCAAAGGCAAGAGAGGATGATGTGCTGAAACCGTATCAATGATACCATCCAATGTCCCCTTTGCAGCCTACACAACATATATAGTGAAGAAAATCAAAATCACTATATCTCTCACATACATATGAATCAAATTGTCTTGAATTAAGTTGTTTATAACAGGAAATTATGAAGAATGAAATTAACCTGCATCTGATCTTGTTCACGGCTAACAATAAATGAATCAGCTCCCAAATGTTGAATAGCTTCCTTCTTTTTATTAGGAGAAGTACTTATGACAGTAACCTTAGCTCCAAAAGATTTAGCAAATTTAATAGCCATATGACCTAAACCACCGAGACCAACAACACCTAAATGCAAGCCAGGTTTATCAAGTCCAAAATGTTTCAAAGGGCTATAAACAGTGATCCCAGCACAAAGAAGAGGTGCACCAGCCTCAAGTGGCATGTTATCTGGAATGCGGATTACAAAGTGCTCATCAGCAACCATTGTGTCAGAATAGCCGCCATATGTGACTGTGTTATCAATATTCTTTGCACTGTATGTAAGAATCAGCTTTGGACAGTAATTCTCAAGATCGTCACAACAACTTTGGCATGAGTGACATGATCCAACCAAGCACCCTACACCTACTCTGTCTCCAACTTTGAACTTTCTTACCTTGCTTCCCACCTCTGTCACTTCACCAGCAACCTCATGTCTATACAAATGAGATACGAATACAGTATACGTACGTGTAAGATTTTTAAAACAAAAAGACTTGTGTGAAAAAGGCTGGCTAGTAAAAAGCTAATTTCAACATGCAATGAAAATGCATAGTTAGCGTACCCAGGAACTATTGGGTAGATGGTATTGCCCCACTCATTCTTCACCATGTGGAGATCTGAGTGACATACCCCACAATATAATACTTTGAATGCCACATCTTTCTCCCTGTTTCCCTGAAAATGAATACAATAACTATTCATTTCAACACAACATAATAAAAATTAATCATCATATCTCCTTGTCAGCCAGATTTTGTTTTTATTATATAAAATTAACACAGAAATCAACACATAAATCTGGATCATCATAGAAAATTAGTTTTTGTTGTTAACAATTACGGGAAGGGTGGGGGGTGGATGGAGAAATGAGTGGGGTGAGAAGAGTACCTTCTGGAGAATTTGAACGGAGAAAAAACACCAGATGTGTCCCTTGCTGCCCATCCGAATGCCTTTTTGGGATGCTCTGTCTCTGCTTGTGATGCCATTTCAGATGCAAACTAGATCGTTGAATGTTGATTTAAAGAAATTATAACCAAAACTCACAATATGTGGCAGTGTGGTAGTAATTTGTGCTATTTGTGATGACTTTATCAAATGAGCTAGGCTGACAGATGATGTAGGCGAATTCTATGTGTTCCTTGTTATTATATAGGGTGGTGGTGGTAATTAATGGTTTAATTATAACAAATTATTCACCGATTGTTGATATTAAAATTACATTGATCATAAAGATTTGTCAACTAGTATGAAATATACAGACTTGTTTTAATAATGGATCATAAAGTATATCCTTTTTAAGGTTGTTTTTTTTTTTTTGACTTTATAACCTTTTTAAGTTACTACCTACTAATGTTTTTAGGATTTTTAAAAACATTAATTGTAGGATTTTCATAATTTTTTTAAAAAAAAAAAAAGGGTTTTCCAGATTTACTCTCTCATAGGTAGGTAAATCCAGGTTCATAATTGTGAACCGGATTTACCTACCCTATGAGTAAATCGAGAATCTCCAACGTAATTTTTTTCCAAAAAAATACGAACCAGAAATACCATTTTGTGAGGTATTTCAGGAAATTTTTTTAAAAAGTTTTTTTATAAAAATTGGGGTTAATTTTGGAATAAAATGGGTTATGGGGGTGGAAGGGAGGATGTGGGGTACCAAAAAAATCCATGTTTTAATAGGTAGTAGAATAATGACATTGCGACAAGAGTCAAGTTTCTCCTGCCCTCTGTCCAATATAAAGAGGCATAGAGATCCTTACCTTTCTCCCGTAAGGCGGCATCGGCTTCGAACTGATTCATCAGCTTTTTGCCGAGATGTTCAAGCCTTATCACGAAGTTGTAAGGCTCCTTTTGGAAAGTCTCAAAGTCGACCCAAGACAGAGGGGCAAAGGTGGTGGAGGAGGGTCGAAGACTTGACTTCCTATGCTTAGAGGATCCGGATGGTTTTTGCTTCTTCGATTTGGGGGACTTCCTCTGCAACTCGACGACCATAGGACGCTTCCCGAGATCAGATGTATGAGTACCATGCTGTTGCACTTCATTTAAAGTCGGAGATGGGCTCACCCTGGCCTTAGAACTCGGCGCGGAAACCGGGGTATCAGGGGAATTTTGTTAAGAGATACCCCCTCTCCAACTATCAGAACATCATCGTCAGAGTCACCTAACTTCTTCAACTTGTAAAGGATGTTGGCCTATGTCATCTTATATTCAAGGAAAATACCATGGAGATAACGTAAGTCTGACTTACATGACAATAAGTAAACACGAAGAAAAGGGAATGAAAGTCTTCTCGTCCTAAAACGGTATGCATCTCTCTCAGACCTTCAGCTCGAACCAGTCATTTGGTGTCAATCACCCCCTCTCCAAAAATGTACTTCGATGTCCACAGTCGAAGAATCTTCAAGGTCTTCTTATCAGCTTGACTTAGTTGGGTTTCTTTCAAAAGTAAGTGTTGGCTTTGACAAGGAAGTGTTCACAAAGACCAATCAAAGTTAACTTGGGTGCCATCTATCTCGTTGGGCTGCGTTTCGACATGCCACCCGACCATCGCAACATTATTAGTAGGACGGCGGAGAAAAAGTCTTCTTTGAAATTCTTTACCAGCTCCGAGTAGGCTGCATTGAAAAACCTGAACCCTCTCTTCTTTCGCAGGCCCACCCATCTGTACTTCGTCACCCCATCTTCACCCTTCTCCATCCGACAAACCACATCGAAAAGAGTGAAGAATAGCTCAATAGAACAAGGTCGGCTCGAAGTTTCATCACAACCTTGAAAATTCGAACAAATGCCCACGATTTTGAAAAGTGATGAAAGTAGGTCAAACCAACAGCTCATCTAGCATGATCATGTATACAAAGAACTTATAGTATATTGACGGCACACTCACCGCAAAGTCGGACGAGACACCTTCCACCTTCCACACGACCCCCGACACTCAGCATTCTCTCATACGAAGGTAATTCTACACATAGAGGATAGATGCTCTTGCGATCAGTCACGTCTAGGGCCACCCAATCCCCTTTCTCTCTGGTTTCACAGGAAGGGACCTCTTTTGTAGACAAAAGGTTGTTATCTCATTGAAGCTCAACTTGATAAACCTCTAGGTCGGATACAATTGTCCACACCTGAGGGGACATTTCTACCGAGATCCTCCCTATGGAATTTCCTACCGACGACTCTCCATCTTCTTCCTCCCCCGACTCTGCCTCGCTCACATCGTCGCCGAGGCTCTCAAAGTCGGTCTCAGTTCCCTCTTCATCTGAACTAAAGCTAGCTTGGTCCTCGAAGGACACTTGACCCACCACTTCGCCTCGGTTCCCACCAACATCGGGCGCTTCTCCTTCTCTCGACAAGAGTATCTTGAGAAGTTCTCTTGGGGAAGGTTTACCACGAAGTTTGGGATCTGTGGCCATCTGTTTCGTCTTGGCCATACACCTACACAGGGTAGAGGGATCTGTGGTGCAAGTAGCTGGCATTTTGCATGGTACTTTATGTATCCAATATCCAGGCTGAGGATTGTTTAATTGTCCTTTGTTCAATGCAGGTGGAGATGCTCTTAGTAAACCATACAAGATTGATGTAGTAGTCAATGTGGTAAAATGTATGCTGACGATATTTTTCCTTAAAAAAATTCTTTTATTGTATTGCTATATTTGTCCTGTTTACTACTGCTCAATTTGATAGTGGCAATATATCAATACAATTCTCATTTCTTATAATTTCCATATTTCTTATTTCTCTCTCAATCTCATGCTTTAGGTCTTGATGAGGTATAATCTCTCCCTCTTCATTATTGTTGTGATTCATATGGTGATTAAACTAAAGTTGTGAAAATTTACTCTTGTTGTTGGGCTTTTTAAAGATTCTGAAGCTGTTAATTTGAACTTGTGAAAATGTAGCCCAGTATCAATCAGGTTGGGATGTGGTGTTTTCTCGACCTCAAACTAGCACATTAGACTCTGAAGAGGAATACATTTATCTATTTGGTCCTTGATCACCAATCTAATGAGTTCACAGGACATGTGTTTAGTTCTTTATTTATAATTGATCGACTTACATGTAATTTTTGAAAAGAATTCTTGCTTGTAATTTTTTTGAGAGTAACGAAGTTAATTTTAGTTTAATTGTTGTTTTGTTATATTTTTAGTTGTTATCATAGTAATTATATTTGGTAAAAAAAATCATAGTTGTTCTCAACTATTTCTGAAGGTAGAAATGATCAAGAACACAATGAACAATCTCGCGTAGATAGGAAAATTGCTCAACCCCTTCATTAGTCTCTCTAGGCGAAATATATAGTATTACAGTCATTCATGGCCAATAATTACCGACCGTTACATAATTAAAGTATCCGTTACATAATGAAAGTGGCAGTTACAAAAGAGCGCCTCGGTTAGACAGGTAAACCGAGTACCCAAAATGGGGACCGACTACGGAAGACTAGGCCGAGCATGAGCAGCTCTTTCGACTCTCAATCCCTCATGTTACGCCCCCTTGATCGCGGCTCTGTGGCGATGCTCGGTATGGTCGTGAACAATAGTAATTATATAACATTTGAGCATTCCATACGATTCAGCTAGCAGCTAAATAATTTTTTTTAAAAAAAAAAACAATAAATTGTCGTGGTTTTGAACCACCCTTAAATGTGAGGTCATAACTTAGAACCGTGCTAATATCCCCTGAACTGCCGCAACTAGGCAAGAATAATTCTAACTCAAACTCTTTAGCAGCGGTTTTGAACCGCCACAAATAGAAAACTGCCGCAGAATTTCAAAGAACCGCCGTAGAAATATGGGGTATTCTAAAACTCAGCAACTATTTCCGTGCAGTTGCCAAAACTGCTGCAGAGTTTCCTCGTGGCGGAGATAATCGCAACAATTTCATAATCGTCGCGAGGAGGATTTGGCAGCGGTTAAAACCGCCGCAAAATTCCTTTTGAACAGCCACCACTTTCTAGTTTTGCTGTAGTGTTGCTTTAATGGATAAAGCAATTGTCCAATGTGATAAATTCATATGGAGGATTCATGCCTTGGAGAATTCAATTAGTTTTGTGGATAAGATCAAAGGAGGTTTCACATGTAGGAGTAATCAAATTTATTTTTGAAACTTTCCATAAATAATTAATTAGTTGTATGGAAAGTGTATTTGAGAATTCAATGATATAAGGGTATAGTCGACATAAATTGTAACAACTGCCTATTTTTAAGAGTACTTTTGTCATTTTACAAACACATTTCTGTTATGAAAATTAGATATTGGATATCCATTTAGTTTCTCCCATCATCTCCATATTATCTTTTGTGTAATGGCATTTATGGTTGACTACTCATTTTCCAATCTCCACCCTATAAATAGGGCTCACTCTCATATGTAAAGATGTACTTGTAAAGAGAAATAATAAGACTCTCATCTTCTCTCATTCTTTTGTTCTTCTTCTTGCAATAGCTTTGACTATTTCATAACACGTTATCAGCACGACGCTCTAACCAACTGAGGTAGTAATATTGGTTCCATGGTTAATCAATTCGATTTTACCTTATATGTTTAGTTTTCTGTGATTATAAGTCGATGGCTCCACTCATCTATATAAATATCTAAAGGAAGCTTTTTCCAAGCTTCTAGGATGCTCCACATCACTTTCCTTTGTTTTTCAATTAGATTTTTAACTATATTAATATTTATTCATAATTTCCACATAAATGAGACTTCATTTCATGATAACCACTAACTTATTAAATGATACTCTTAGTAAAATAGTATTTAACTATTATTTATGTGAAACCCCTCCCTTTAAATGCATAATTGTAACATGAAAAATAATTTTAAAGGTCAACTAATAATTTCTTATATCATCTAACCTATTATAATTGGTAAATATAAATAAAAAACTCATGTAAAATAAGCTTTTTATTTCTATATCTATCTATCTATGCATACATACATACATCTAAAAGAATCCCCAAAGGAAGCTCCACAATTTTACTCAAGATTTTTGTGTATTAAAATATTAATTTATAATACAGATATAATTAATTTTAATGAAAGAAATAAATTGCCACTAACTTATTAAATGATTATCTTAGTGGAAGATCAATTAACTATTTTATATTAATATTAAAATGATGCTATTCTTTTATAAATATAGAATTTTTTTTCTTCACAAAAAATTATAGCAATTGATAAGAATAATTGCCGACATATATCTACGTATAATATGATATAATGTATTATATAATAGAATATTATATGTTGTGTTACAATAGAATATAATATAATATGTAAAAAAAGTTTCTATATGTTAATAAAATATGCCTACGTTTTCTTTAACTTATATTGCATATATTTAAATGTATAATATAAATCAAACTTAGTCTATTATATTATTATAAAGTTTATCTTTATTCAACGTATTTGTTATTTTATTCATTGTTTAAATCCCTACTTAATATCTCTAATTAATTATAATAAAATTTAATCTAAATTTATTTGAAATAAAAAAAATAGTGGGTTCTTTGAAATTCTTTTTTGTGTAACTATATGCATTGAAAGGGAAGAGTTTATTATTAATATTTTAATAAACTATGTCAATGTTTTCTTTAAATTATATTTCATAAATTTAAATGTATAATACAAATCAAACTTGGCCTATTATATTATTATATATATATTTAATCTAAATTTATTTGAAATAAAAAAATTAATGGGTCTTTGAAATTCTTTTTGTGTAACATATATGCATTGAAAGGAAAGAGTTTCTTATTGATATGACTTACTACTCCTTTAATTACAAAAATAAACTCATGAGTTAGTGTATATGAGTGGAAGAGGTATAGTTTTAATTAATTCATCATATATTTAATTGTTGAATTTCATTATGACATAGTTAACTTATGTATTTGCTTATTTTTCTGATCAATTAAATATTTTTAACTTATGTTTCATAAGTTTAATTGTATTATTTATTTAAATGTATAAATATTTACATATATTGTTGTAAACACATTTCCCAATCAGCATATATATATATATTTGAAAAATAACACTATTTGTAACTTAAAAATATATTTTTATGACTCTCATTAATTCCATTCATTTAACTTAACTTCATGTATTTCATGCGTTGAACTTGGTTTGCTAAACAATAGTATGTCATAATTGAAACATTGTGAATCAATGCTTTCAATTTTGAAGGTTATAACTATTGCTCTTCCCATTAATATTTTATGAGAGTGTCTTATGATTGTCATTTGCTCTTCTCCTATTCCTTCATTGTCACCATGACAGTTTTTTCATTGGTACTTCACTTGCTATTCCTCATCATATATAAATAGGTGTTCCAAAGACAAACCAATTTCATCATCTCTACCTCATCTTTTAATTTGCTTCTTATTGTCTAATTTCAACATAAACAAAGGAGTTCTTCCTTTTGAAATACATGTGTCCATTTCCAATTTTATTTGCCTATTTTTCCTCCCTCGATAGTATGTATCTTTATTTATGTTTCATCTTATATGTATCTTCATTGCCTTTGTAAAAACCTCTATTTACACATAGCCTATATATTATAAATGTGGTTGTTAATATTATGTTTCAAATAAGGAGAATATTAAGGTGAGGTGTAGAAAATAGTACTAATACGCTTTGGGTTAAAAATGTAAGTTCTTGACAAAACAATCCTTAATTTTTCAAGTTACAGGATGATGAAGAATCAAGTAATATGCAAGAAAAGAAGTAATCAAAAAAAAAAAAAAGGAAGAAAGGGAAATTCTAAAAGATCTACATGAGTGAAAAAGAGATTCTATTTCAACAAATTTACGGTATTTCTTCAATAAATTGACAAAGATCACATATTTTTATTTTTATGTTGAAAGATCTATATTTGATTTTTGATCATTTAAGCTTTATTATTTTTGACCAATAATGTATTAATTTTTTAATGAGTTTACAATTACCATTATATTTTATGGTAATTTGACTTTTGAAAAGTGTTCACTTGATTGTTAGTGATGTTAGAGAGCAGTTTTACTCACGAAAAGTGATTATAAACTTGACATGTGATGATTAATTTGGCTTCCACTTCCCAAGTCAAAACTATGAAATGACTAAGTTAGTGAAAGGACTAATTTAGTACTTTTCTAAATATGAGGACCAAAAGTTGATGAATTTTTTTTTGAAACTAAAACCAGAATGTAACCTAATTTAAAGGACTTGAATCATCTTTAAATTTCATATCTTTTTATTATTTATTTATTACAATATACAATTAAGAGTGAGTTGAAGAAGTTTAAACTTTTTAGCACACAACTTAGTTTTTATGGTATGGCCAAGTTTTTATGGTACGCCAACTCTTAAGGAAGCCATGTAAATATGTGTTAGTGATTCAAATATGGTAAAACCACACAACTTGGTTTATTTATTTGTACATTTTTATTTTCCTCTAATTAAGACTAAAATTTGAATTATTCTTTGCTTTCTACATCATCACGATGCCAGCCAACTCAATTTTACAGTTAAATCCAACATCGAGATTTTACATATTTCTATATTTTAGATGGTGGGCATTTGTCACTCTGAATGAAAAAGGTAGGAGAAACTTGAGAATGTAAATTAAAGAACGATGAGAGCAAAAATATATAAGAAAAAGAACCAAAGATCAAAAAAAAATTAAAACATTATTTATTCATTATAGAAAGACACTTCTTATCTTCTTATCGGGTAACATCATTCTATAATTTTTCAAAAAATATTCAATATCACTTTTTTTGACAAAAAAAAATATTCAATATCATATTATTACTTTTATTATATTTTATTTAATAGAATGATTCTTACATAATTTTCTTTTAAGTCCGTGTTAAGTCATCAAGACAAAAATAAATTTTGTATCGGACTATTCTACATTAAGCAGGATGCGCTTAAAATTAACACAGAGTAAATAAGTCATTTTGCATTTTTCTATAACCAAAGAATAATAATAACTACCAAAGAGGATTTCCATTTTTCTATAACTAAGATGTGGGCACACTAAAAAAATAAAAATAATTAATAACATTTTTCAATGATAGACTTACTAAAAATCGAGTAAATAAGTCATTTTGTATAAATTCCAATATAATTACATTTAACTATTAAATGTTTCATCACTCAATAAAGTTTTATGAATCAAATAAAAACAATTAGTTAAGAAACTCTAATAAAATATAAATTATTTTTACATTTGACATTCTAATATTTTAAAGAATTATATAAAAATTTTGCTTCAAATATATATATATATATATATATATATATATATATATATATATATATATATATATATATATATATAATTTTTTTCATATTACAGTATTAATGAAGTTTCTAACTTTTGTAAAACTTTATTTCAAAAATTAATCTAATTAAAATTTTTGTCAATTAATTATATCAAAAACTTCATACACTATATAAGAATGTTGCCTAATTAAAATGAATAATTTTATATATAAATTGCCAAGACATAATACTATATTTTTAATATACGATACATAATCTATATAAAAATATTATATGTTTTAATATATAAACTTTATTAAATTAAATAAAAAAAAATATAACAACCCGTGCATCGCACGGGCATTCACCTAGTCAAAATGTATACCATACTTTTATTAGTGTATTACTTGGATTATATTCATCTTTCCTGATCGGTTCATCTTCCCATATCATTCTATACTTTATGTACATCTATTAGCAGAAATCCTATAATCCTATAATCTTTATCATCCAATAGTTTTGAAAGCCATAAGCTTCTAAACATTTTGATGTTTCAATTGCTGCGATAAATAGATCTTGATAATTTTTTCTTACAATTTATTCGTTGAATTTTTCTTTTGTGCTTTATTTATAATAATCTCTTAGGGTAACTTCTCCATTTTTGTGTGAATATATATTGGATTTGGATTCATCTTTACATGATGCTATATTATTTAATTTTGATTAACTCGTCAATTCTATGATATATTTGATTAGATTATGTTGTTTTCTATTAGATATTCTAAAAGTTGTTTTGGGCCAATCATGTCTGTAGATTCTTTTGAGTTATACCAAAAATATTATGTGTTATTTATAACAGTGTTAGTTTCACATATGATCTTCAATACCAAATGGCTAATATCTCGAGAGTTGGCTAGAGGTCAATAGACTCAAATGGTTTAAGGAGTTTTATTTATCCTATTTATCTATTGTTGTGTGATTTAGTTGTTTGATTGTTCCAATGCTAAGTATATTCTTTTTAATATTCCTTAACTGATATGAATAGATCAATAATTAAGTCTTTTCATATGCTTCTATATGTTGTCATTTTTTTATCCAGTTTTATATTTATCTATTTAATAACTTATGTATTGTCTTTGAGTCAAAATTTATGTATTGGCTAGCATATAATTGATAGCATAATCATCTTAAAGATCTATTGCAAGAATAATTTTTCTTCTTCTTCTTCTTCTTCTTCTCATTATTTTTTAATTGTGATCTTATTTTTGTTTTATCTCATTTTGTATTTATTTATCATTTTGATGAAATTTGTGATATAGTTCCTGAAGAACAATAAATCGATTATCCAAGCATCCCTGAAGGATTGCACAAAGAAGAATTGTGGTATAATTCCTGAAGAACTATGTATCATTGTTTATGATATAGATCTTGAAGAACTTAAAAAATTAATATCCAAGCATCCTGAATCCTGAAGGATTATGGTATATAGTTCCTAAAAAACTAATGATTTGGTAATTAAGTATCTTTGTAGGATTGCACAAAGAATAATTTTCCTTATCATTGTTTGTGAATTTGTGATAGTTCTCGAAGAACAACTTATCAAAAATAAAAATTCAAAGAAAGCAAATATTCAAGCATCCTTGAAGGATTGCTCATAGTAAGGTTTTCTTGATTGTCATTGAAGAAGTTTTGTAGTATAGTTCGTGAAGAACTAATGAATTGGTAATTTAAGCATCCTTGGAGGATTGCACAAAATACATTTTCCTTTGGTCACCTCTTATGGAGATTTCTGGTCAAGTTTCTGAAGAACTAGACATTCAGACTATGACTAAAAATCTATAAGATCTATCTGATCTTAGTATGTTTTGAAGTAAAGGAAAAGACATGTAATGTATGTCTCAAATTTTCTCATGTAATAGAAAAATGAGAAAATATTTTCAATAATATTGTGAGTCTGGATTAAGTGTTATGGTGATTGAAAGAGTACTCACAAGTCACTCAATAGATTGGAGTTCATTCCTAGAAGTGTGAATGATTCACATTATAATTTTGATTCACAAAAGGTTGGGGTGATTATCATTGATATGCTAAATGTTATCATCCTATTTAAGTGTAATTTGTATCATTTGTGATTAAAACATTTGTTATTCCTAATAGTGGTGTAGTGTCTTATGAAAAATGTAGCTTTTCTTCTTTCTTATGCTTGGAAATTCCAAATAAAAATGTTGCATGAAAAAAAAAAAAGGAATAAGAAGAATTGATTGTATGACTAGGTCCTAATGAACTAGACACTTTTAAGTTCAAAAGAATTTATATATTTTTTTATCAAATATATATAGTTCTCTACTGAGATAGACTTTCTATGCTCTTTATTTTCCTTGAGAAGCAAATATAGTTTTCTACTCAATTTTTTTTCTTCGAGAAATTGTATTTTATGCAGCTCCTAAAGTTTGATATTTGTAAGCATATAATATTGTAGAGACTTAACGTTCTCATCATGTCAATCTTTTATCATTTTTATTTTATTTTAGGATAGAATGAGTATTGACACTAGCATCAATAATGGAGAAACGTGTTTCATTTGATATGGAACTACCCATATAATTTTAAAGAAAAAATATTTCTCCTATTTAGTGAAGCGAGAAACCTGAAGTTAGTACTATATCGGCTCTTCAAAATAATTGAAGGCTCGGAAGAGCTAATATGTTGTTATCCGGGGAAGAAATTTGCACATTGACAATGCATTATATTTCCTTAAGTCTCGTAGAAATTTATTAAGTTTCAAAGATTTTCAGTATAAATGGAAAGAGATATTGAATATCTTTATATAACGAGACATACATTGAAAAAATAAGTGTAGTGGAAAAGTTGTTTGCCATTTCCCTAGTTTGTACTACACTTATATCGGTGCAATAGAAGCACATGTTGTAAACCAAAGTTTACAAATTAAAAAAATATATATTTGTTGTTTGGGCATGACTGGTTGGGCCATCCCGGATTCATAATGATGCGAAAAAATAATTGAAAACTCATGTGGTTATCAATTGAGGAACCGTAAGATTTTTCAATCAAATAAGTTAACAAAAAATGGAAGTGAATATCTCAAGTTTTTAGAACAAATACATATGGTGATATTTATGAGTCAATATACCCACCATGTGGACCATTTAGATATTTTATGAATTTAATTGATGCATCAACTAGATTGGCACATGCATATATTTGTCGTCAATTCACAACCGGAAGTTTGTGAGATTGTTTGCTCCTCTAACTTCACTAAGAACTCATTTATCTAAATTTTCTAGAAAGCATCTGACGGGTATTGAATGTCTATCAGAATTGATATTTGACATCACGTAGCACATGTTCATTCATAAAATGGTCTTGAAGAACCATTCTTCAGATGTCTAAAGTTAATTATATGACCAATGCTTATGAGGTAATAATTAATTTCCAATTTCTACTTGGGAACATGCAATTTTGCATGCTACAACATTGATTCGCATCAAGCCAACACGTTATCACAACTCTTCCCTTTGAATTTGATTTTTGGTCACAAAGCTAATATTTCCCATCTTAGAATTTTTGGATGTGCAACGTATGATCCAAATTCTCCGTTCACAATGCACTATGATAGGTCCTCATAGAATTTTGGGAATATATCGGATATTAATATCCATGTATAATAAACTATCTTGAGCCAATAATTGGATACTTGTTTATAATTTAGTTTGATGATTATCACTTGATGAATGAAATTTTCCAACATTAGGGGGAGAGAATAAGCGATTAGAAAAAGAGATCAAGAGGAATGAATTACCAATATTTCGTATTGATCCTCAAACTAATAAACAATGTGAACTAGAAGTTCAAAAGATAATTCATTTGCAAAACTTGGCAAATTATCCGCCAAATGCATTCATCGATCCAAAAGGTGTGACCAAATCATATATATCATTTGCTAATGCTCCAATAAAAAGGATGTCCTCGTTGGACAATCTAATATTGCAATTGAGTCTCCATGGCGCATGAAGCGTGGTAGACCAATCAGTTCAAAAATAAAAATACTCGAACAAGAAAAGGAGCTAAAACCAAAGATGGTCCAAGCGAGGATATAGAAACTCTAAGAGTCAATAGATATAATTAACATTTCAGTTCCAGAAGAACTAATCAGGTACCTTAAAAATTCAGAAATTAAAGAGCTCTCAATGATTTATGTCAAGAATGAAATACAATGGAATCGAAACGAAGTCAACGTTGACAATATTTTCACATATAATATAGCGCTAAATTTGATAATTGATAGCGAGGATCATGAAGCAAAGTCTACTAAAAATTGTAGGCAAAGCAAGAATTGGCCAAAATTGAAAGATGGAATTGAAGCAGAATTAAGCTCAATTTACAAAAGTTTTTGGACCTGTAGTCCAAACACCTGAAGATGTGAAACCAGACGAGTACATATGGATTTTTTTGTGTGTGCAAAAACAAAATGAGAATGGTAAAATTGTGAGATACAAAGCTCGACATGTTGCTCAAGGGTGGATGCAAGTACTTTTCAGTACTTAATTAGCTTTATAGCGCATGAAGAACTCAATTTTCACAATATGAATATTGCTACAACTAATTTGTATGACTCATTTGATAGTCATAACAATCAAAGATCCCCGAAGGATTTAATATTACAATGCTCACTTTTGGAATCTCGAGATGATTACTCAAATTGAATCAATCCCACATGAGATAATGTAATTTGAACACATATGGTATAATCGCCTAAATTTATATTCTAAAGAAGGGATACAAAAATGACATCACCTATCCTTATAGTTATATAAAAGTATTTGGGAAAGAATTTGCTATATATCGATGTCTATGTTGAGACATAAATATTATCGAGAACTCCCAAGAGCTTCCAATAAAAAAACTATAGATTGTTCAAACAAAGAGGTCTATATGAATGACATCAAATTATATCTGATGGATTTTTGAGGTTGATCCTGTAGGTGACCTCTACTTGGAAAATCCTAGAAGGATTCAAGATAAAAGGAAATATCTTTAACTAAATTCTTTTGAGAAAGAATGTCTCATATTGATCTACAAAAAATTATTTAAATTGAGTACATATGAAATATCTCATCTGAAGACTATGAAAGCATGCATGCATATTACCAAATCTTATATCCATTGGCATGATAATATTATGTGATAATTAGTAGCAATATAGTTCATTACAAACCAAAAGGCATTAGAACAAAATGGGATGCATATTACATTTTTGACTATCCTAAGGAGTAAATCATATATGTATGTTACACAAATTAACCATGCAGATACAAAGTATTTTTCTGATCTAGATGAAGCCAGATCGAGTCAGCTAATATCTACATGTGGTGACATTGAAATTTATTTTTTTTGATCTACAAAACGACCTATAGTTCTTGCTTCTTCAATTCATGCCAAAATGTCAACAGTTCAAGGAAGATGTTTTGAAGATAATACTGAAAGCTCCATCAAAGGAGGATACATCACAAGTGACATTGGAGTAGATTGCTCCATATGCACTCAGGGAGAAACTCTAGATGTTGAAATTCATATTCTGAAGTGACGCTTCATTCAGGGGAAGAATAGCTGCACTCTTTTTTCCTTTGCCATGGTTTTGTCCCACTGGGTTTTCCTGGAAAGGTTTTTAACGAGGCAGTTCCCATTGACAGGATATTGTACTCTTTTTTTTCCCTTCACTAGATTTTTCTCCCACTGGGTTTTTTCTAGTAAGGTTTTAATGAGGCATATCCTCAATGGACATCCAAGGGGGAGTGTTATGAAAATTAGATATTGGATATCCATTTAATTTCTCCCATCATCTCCATATTATCTTTTGTATAATGGCATTTATGGTTGACTACTCATTTTCCAATCTCCACCCTATAAATAGGGCTCACTCTCATATGTTAAGATGTACTTGTAAAGAGAAATAATAAGACTCTCATCTTCTCTCATTCTTTTGTTCTTCTTCTTGCAATAGCTTTGACTATTTCATAACAATTTCTTTATTTCCTCTTTTATTTTCTTTCTACTTTTTCTTGAACCAAACAACTAAACAATCATCTCATTTGTTACTATTTTTCTCTTCTTTTTCTCTACCCTTCATTTTCTCTTATTTTCCACTACTTTCCTTTCACTAACCAAACATAGCTTAAACGACTACCATTTTGAAAGAGAGGGAGTAATATTCTATAGTCAAAAAAATATATAATATAGAATAGGGTTGATGCCACTTTCGATAGTGGAGGTAATAAAATTGGGTTGGTTTGTGTCTTCGCGATGAAAATAGAAATTACCTTGCAGTCAAGTTATACTCTTTTGAGCCATTAGTTGAAATCAACAAAGGTGAGGCATTGGCACTCCGGCTTGCTATGGAGTGGGTTCGAGAACATAATCAGGAGGCATATATCCCTTATTTTTTCTGATTATGATTGTAACATTTTAATTTCTTGTAAGGAGACTTTTACTTTTTTTAGTAATAACTCTCGTGTGGAGTTCTCTAAGAGAGGAGAGGCCAATGAGTTGACTCATACTCTAGTTGGGTAGCTTTGTTTTCAGCTTCACCTCATACTCTGTTTGACAATACAACATGTATTTTTGCTACCATTATGAATGAAAAGAAATAGTATAGCGAACGAAAAAAAAATACTAATAAATACATGTGCTCATAATATAGTTATTTTGCAGTAACAATGACATAATACTTAACTTATGAGTATCACACTAATGAAGGAACTTAGCAAAAAAAGAAGACTAAAGAAGTTCTTAGGAGTATTTTTTTGGGGTCAAAACTTACAGAGTAATATTTGTTTGTGATTATAAACATGATGTCGGTGAGTAGAACGTGCATTGCATCAGATTGCTAAGTAGGATGGTAAATATAATAAAATAATATTATTCTTGCAGAGATGCACCGGAAAGCGAAGAGAATAAAAAACTGAAAATGAAAATAAAAGATTGCAAAATGCTTCACAACTGTAGACGAGGGTGTTTTAAGAACTTGAGTTGAGTGTGTTTCCAATTAATGTCAATCACAAATCGATATTTGACATCTGCTTTGAGGAGGCGCTCCATTGCCGTGTTGATATAATCCATAGGAATGACCTCAATCTCAGGTTTTATATTATGTTTGGCAGCAAAGTTCATCATCTCTTGCGTCTCGATCTTTCATCCCTCCAATTCCACTCCCAGCTATCATCTTTCTCCCTGCCAATCATGCAAATATTTGTTAGCATATCAAAGAATTGACTTTAAGCCTAAATCTTTATGACCCATATGTGATGGTGTCATCATTTCTACTTCTCCAACACCCACTTTGTCTCCAACTTTGAACTTTTCTACTTCTCTTCCTACCTCCGTGACCACACCAACAATCTCATGCCTGTACAATTCTACCCAGGGACTATTGGGTTGGTAGACATTCCCCATTCGTTCTTCACCATCTGTAGATCTGAGTGACATACTCCACAATACAACACCTTAAATGCCACATCTTTATCTCCCGTTTCCCTGAAATTTTCAATTCATAACCAATTAAAGTTTGAATTCTAAAACTGAGTTTAAGTTAACTAATGGTAGGTAATTTAATCGATTATTTTTTTCTAGTGAGTAAAACATATATAGTTTAATGGAATAGAACGAGAACAAAAAGAATTTGTTAACGTAACAAACAATTAAGTTAAAAAAATGTAGTATTAGAATGAAAAGGTGAAGAATGAAATGAACACTCTGGAGAAATTGAAAGGAGAAAAGAGAACCAGAAGGATCTCTAGCAGCCCATCCAAAAGCCTTCTTAGGGTGCTCTATTTCAGGTAATATTTGTGTTGCCATTTCAATCTCTCTTGTAAATTCAATGATCTCTCCTCAACTTAATTTGTTCAGATGGCGTCTCTCTCTCTCTCTCTCTTTGGGAAGCTAGCTAGCAAAGTAAAGATGCTAAATCAAATTAGTAAATACTTAAGATGTTGGAACTATAGTATATATAGAGCCATTTATATATATATAAGTAGTAGTGCTTTATATGTTGGTTGTTTTGACGTAATTGGTGACTTAAGATTTCTAAAAAGCTTCTTCTTTGACATATTAGGTGACGTATTTGTTCCCCCTTAAACAAGTAAGTGTACGGACAATTCTTTTTCTTTTACAACTACTCACCAACGAGACTTTCAGGTCTTTTGTAGGAATTTGAAATGGAATATGGTTTTCTCCCACCGGTAACAGTGTAATTTCGGCACGTTTCCGGCGGATCCGCGCCCGGTAATTTTCGGTGGATTTTGTGACATTTCGTGTGAAAAATCCGCGGAAGCGCTTTTATGACAGCAAAGCACTGCTACGGCGCCAAAAATTCGCCAAAAATACCAATTTTGTGGCAGATTTGGGTCTTTTCTGGCGGATTTATCTGCCAAAAAATCCATTTTTCTTGTAGTGTGCGAGGCTTCCCAACCACTAGCTTGTTGAAGAACACTATCTTACAAAGACCCAGTGAAGTAGAAGGAGCAAAGGTGCAGGGAGTATTAGGGTAGAAACAGAATAGGAAAATAGCATAGAATAATTAAACTGAAAATTGTAAATTTCTATTGATTAATTGTTGTATGTACAAAAGGACTGTATGGACTTATATACACAAAAAAATAGTTGTTAGGTTTGTTTGACTAATCAAACAAACTTAACTGCCTAATGATAATTCTGTTACAAAGTTAGTTACTTTGGTAACAGCTTCATTAGCTCATTAGACGCTGGAGAGCAATGGTTATGTTTTGTTTGATAAGACCGTTGCGCAAAGCCTAGGATGTTGATTTGATTTTTTGAATTAAACCTCAACAAAAGAAGTATTTTTTTTTTAAATTGTTAAAAACTTATTTCCGACTTATAATATCACAAAATAGATTATGTAGTCATTTTAATTTTTATTGAAAACAATTCTTAGAAAACCTTAATTAAGAACTAATCATTAATGATTTTCAACAAAAATTAAAAAGAGAATGTTATTCATAAAAATACAAGGACATTCTTTTATTGGTTCGCCCAAGGCACTCAAAATCTATGACCGACCCTGGTTTAGAACATGAATAAAAGCAACTTGGATTTAATCCATTTGTGAGAATCTTGTTCTCTTTGGTTCTTGGTTGAGCCACCCTTGTTCTTATATAAAGAATCCAAAATTCTTGTGTCAAACTTCACTTGGCTTATCAAACCCCCCCTTGGTTTGTGGCGCCCTACTCCATTTTGTTTCTTCTTCCATGTGTTTATTTTTATTCTTTTCATTTACGAAGCATTTCTGACTTAGTTAATATAATTGAAAAATTCAACCTAAAATCACCAAAAAGGAAACCTATCCATTTGGTTGTCATCACCATCTCTAGCATTTGGTTTACTAACGAAAAAATTTCAAAATACTGTGTAAGTCCATTTAGAAAGTGGTGGTAAAACTGAAGATACATTTGGCAATATGCAAGAATTTGTTGAAGATTCTTTTGAAGACTCAATACATACAAGAAAAATTTGGAGAAATTGTTGAAAACTCCGTTGACAACATACAAGGAGAAATTTTTGAAGACTCATATGACGATAAAGAAGACAAAGACGATGTTGACACTTGCTTTAAGAGAACAAAATGCAAAAGGCCGAAGACAGTGAATTAGACTTGAATAATTTTTCAAATGAAGGACGAGAATCATTGGAAGTAAAAATAGATTTTGAATCAAGTCAAATAAAAAATGGAGAGGTATTTTTTGACAAAGAGATGGAAAAATATTGATAGTGCACTGCTTATTCATATACAATTGTTTAGGTATGTCTTGCTTTAATGTGCTTTCTTGGTTTTGACAATAAACACTAGACGACTACTATTTTAAAACAGAGAGTAATATTCTATAGTTAAAGAAATTTTTGTAATAATTTATCAAAAAAAAAAAGTTTTTTGTAATAGTACAGCGAGCGAAATACAAATACTAATGATTGCAGGTACTTAGTAACCAAAAAAAACAAATGAAGTACCTACAAAAAATTTGAAATCTCTTCAAAATAACACTTTCCAAAATTGCTAAGTAATAAAATAATACTATTCAAAATTTGAAATCTTCTAGCAGTGTTCCGGATACTTTTTTAAAGGCAAATATATAATATATTATAATAATTGCCTAACACAAGGGTATTAAACCCACATACAAAAAAGAATCCAACTCCAACAAAGATGAAAACAATCATAAACAACTATCTCCTAGAAATACAATTAATGGGGTCTACGAACCACTCATAAAATAACCATATATTATCACAAAATAGTATTCATCAGGTTTCATTCTCCTAAATGAACACAGTCAATAGCCTTTATTTTATCCACGAATGAGGATAAAAAACTACAAACGAAAAAAACAAAATAAAATATTACAAAATGCTTCACAACTGGAAACGATGGTTTTCTACAAAACTTTAAGAACTTGAGTTGAGTGTGTTTCCAATGTCAATCACAAATCGATATTTTACATCTGCTTTGAGGAGACGCTCCATTGCTATGTTGATATAATTCATAGGAATGACCTCAATGTCAGGTTTTATATTGTGTTTGGCAGCAAAGTCCATCATCTCTTGTGTCTCCTTCATGCCTCCGATTCCACTCCCAGCTACCATCTTTCTCCCTGTCAATCATGCATAATTAAATACTTGTTAGCATCAAAGTATATATGGTTTTAAGTTTTCTCATGTACTTCTACCCTATCTGGATTTTGCATTAGTGCATGCATCCTTTATGACTTAAGGTTAAATTTTCTTTATCACATAAAAGAAAAAATTGACAGACATCTTGTGCATATTTACCCATAAGTAAAGGGAAGGCAGGGAGCTCCAAAGGCTTCTCTGGTGCACCAACCATAACAAGCTTCCCATGAGACTTTAATAAACCAAGCAGGGGCAGAAGGGGATGAGTTGCAGAAACTGTATCAATAATTCCGTCCAATGTACCCACAGAAGCCTATAAAATGAAGAGGAAAAAATTTAAGTGCTTATAATTTCTTACTTTTTGTTGTCATTGTAAAATTATAGAATGATACATTAACTTCAAAAATCAACTATACCTGGATCTGGTCTTGGTCACGACTTATGAGAAAGGAGTCAGCTCCCAAGTTTTCGATTGCTTCCTTTTGTTTGTTTGGTGATGTGCTGATTACCGTGACATTAGCCCCAAATGCTTTAGCAAACTTGACAGCCATATGGCCAAGTCCACCTAGACCAACCACACCGATACGAAGACCAGGTTTGTCGAGTCCAAAATATCTAAGAGGACTATACACTGTGATTCCGGCACAAAGGAGGGGTGCTGCAGCATCAAGAGGCAAGTCATCGGGAATGCGAACCACAAAGTGTTCGTCAGTGACCATTGAGTCAGAGTAGCCTCCATATGTGATGGTGCCATCTCTATATGTGCCACTATAAGTGAGGGTATACTTTGGGCAGTAGTTCTCAAGATCGTCAACACAGTTTTCACACGTGCGACATGAATCAACCATGCATCCCACACCCACTTTGTCTCCAACTTTGAACTTTTCTACTTCGCTTCCTACCTCCGTCACTACACCAACAATCTCATGCCTGTATAATTTTACATATATTAGGATCAAATTCAATTTAGTACCATTTTTTTTTTGTTATCATGTTATTGGTATGTAGTATCCATAATCTACACGCTTAGAAACCTGACTAATCATGGTACCCAACTTTGTTGGTCAGTATGGTTCTCTCTTCTCAATAGAAGTTTTTTTCTCAACCAAAATTCTAACTCAAGACTTTAGAATGAGATCTAAACTTAATTACGACTCAGACACAACCTTTACCCCTTTCTAATATCACAATTCAATAATATTTGATAAAGAGTCGTTGGACTTTAAGTATACATAGGCAACATTATTATTAAATGATATTATTCCTTAAAGAATTCATTTAATAATTTCATAATAAGAAAATAGTTAGAAGTAAGTGAAAGAAAAGCATACCCAGGGACAAGTGGGTAGGTGGAGACTCCCCATTCGTTCTTGACCATGTGAAGGTCTGAGTGGCATACCCCACAATACAACACCTTGAATGCAACATCTTTCTCACCGGTTTCCCTGAAATTTTCGATTGACCAAATAAAGTTTGAGAAACGGAGTTTAAATCAAATCATGGTACGTAGTTTAATGGATTATTTTTTTTTTCCGGTGAGTAAAACATAGTTTAATGGAATAGAACGAGAACCAAAAGAAATTGCTCCAATGAAGTTAAAATGAAAAAGTGATGAAGGAAATGAACCTTCTGGAGAAATTAAAAGGGGAAAGAGAACCAGAAGTATCTATAGCTGCCCATCCAAAAGCCTTCTTAGGATGCTCTACTTCAGGTAATATTTGTGTTGCCATTTCAATTAGTGTCTCTTGTAATACAATGATGTCCTCAACTTCGTTCTCGTTCTGAATCAGATATATGGCGTCTCTTTCTCTGTTTGGGAAGATAGCTAACAAAGTAAATCAAATTAGTAAGTAGTGACGAATGATATTGCAATCATAGCTATTTATAAGTAATAGTGCTATGTTGGTTGTTTTGACAAAATTGGTGACTTAAAAGTTTTTTAAAATTAAAACGTCTTGTTTGACGTGTTGAGTGACGAAATAGTGCTATTTATAAGGTAAGTGTGTACGTATATATTTTACAACTACTCAGTCACGTACCCACGAGACCGACCTTCAATTTTGTCGGAACTTGAAATGGAAAAATAATGAAAATGATTTTCTCCGGCCGTAACAGTGTCATGTGAATCATGAATGGAATATGATACTATATCCACACATTCACATTATCACATCACACATGGTGGGTCTTTTTCAGCTGATTTGAATCTTCACGTTCACACTTGTTTTTTTTGGTCAATAACAAAGTGAATCATGATTTGAATCTTCACGTTCAC
Source organism: Oxytropis ochrocephala (assembly GCA_020916435.1). Lineage (NCBI taxonomy): Eukaryota > Viridiplantae > Streptophyta > Magnoliopsida > Fabales > Fabaceae > Oxytropis > Oxytropis ochrocephala. Next base: position 17,555,733 of record CM037092.1, read on the forward strand.
ACTTGTTTAGTTTAGATTATATTTGGATTTCCTGCATAATAAAATACAACATTATTTGAACAACAAAAATTTAGACAAAAATAGACAAAAATTAACTTACAATATCAATTAACCAAGTTTTTTGCGTTATTAAAGTGATCGATCAATTAAGTTTTTAATCAACGCCTCGAAAACTGTGAAAAAGCAGGTTGACTAATTGTCTAAAAAACTTGATTAATTGATGTTGTAAATTGATTTTTGTCTATTTTTGACTACATAACATTATTGAATAAAATATTCATGTCGATGCGAGCAAAGACATGGAAGAAAAATTTAGAGATGACAATATTAATAGTTAATTTAATATAATCTAATCTAATTGATAGTGCTGTGGTATGTATATAATTTGATTTCATTTTATTTAGTTTTTCGTTATTCCGCTTTCAAATTAGATAGTTTTTGAAGTACAATAACATTGTTTTCAATAGTGAGTTCAAAGACTTCGGTATGTTGCTATATCTGTACTTTTCAGTATACTTGGGACTCTTAAACCTTGCATTTTGTGTGTCCAATACTTAGCTAGGTAGGGAGATAACCAAGCAATCAAAAGGAAGCAAAAATACTACCTTCAATTTGATATTTCATCAGCGAGCGAGCAATACAACATGCCGAGCAACGCAATAGAGAAAAGAAGAAAAGTTTTTGCACAGTTTCACGTCGCGAACAGGTCGGATCGCGACGACACAACCAAGGCAAAAGTTCTTACAACACGTCGCACCGCGCTAGTCTGCAGATTTGATAGGATTTAAGCTCAAATTCATGAAAAAATAGGGCATCTCGAAATTGGGGCGAACCAAGGAGTTTGGAGACGGTTCTAGGACGTGTTTCAAAACTGATGAAGGCTAGGATTCACATCTCATTGACCTCCATTAATGATTCAAGCTTGGGTACAAGTCCTTGGAGCATCATTGTCGTTGGCTTCTCCCTCTAGTTTGTTTATCTCTTTCGTTTTCTTTAATGCATTTTTTTTATAAGCAAATGTTAGTGGGGGTGAGGAATGTTAGTTTCCGGGGTTTGAACCCTAGACCTCCTTCTTGCAAATAGCAACTCCTTCATGTCTCTTAGCTCGCCAACTGAGCTACTTTCCTAGGACTTTTCTTTATTGCACTGTTTAGCTGAACTTCCCGTTGTTGAGAATGAACAAAGATCGAATGGATCCTTTATGTATTTGATTTGAATCCGACTCTTATTCGTTTACATTTCAACCTATGTTCTTAATGCTTTCTAGGAATCTTACGATAATTTACGGTTTGTGATTTTCAATGGAAGTTTGAGTTACAAAAGGCCTTGAGTTTTGAAATCTTTATATCTCTAGTCTAGGAATAATCATTGCTATTTTGAATCATATGTGAATTTTTGTTCGTAATGCTTATTATCTAATTAAGGTCGCCTAAGGAAATAGGTATTTTGTTAGAGGTAAAGGTCTTATTGCCTAAAGAATTAGAATTAGGATACTAAGAGAATTCCATCATAAGCCATATAGGAGGAATTCGTAATACACTCAATTCATTATGCATTAGGGAAATCAATTGAGGTTGCTCCCAATGCTTTTAAATACATTTTATTGCTTTATCACTACAAATTTATAAATAGATAAATCCGTTAATCAATTTATACACAACAGATTTATCTATTTATTATGTAAATCCGTTTTGGCAAATATTCAGGGGTAAACTGGTAAGAAAGTCTTTTGGTGGGGGTATAAGTGGTGATGATGGGGATGCAAAAAACAATATCTTTGTAGAAAAGAAAGCAGCCCATGACCCTTTTTGTCTGAACAGTCTGTGAGCGTGAAGTAGCAAACAAAATACAAATCGCAGAGAAGCTTCAACCTTCAGTAGCCGCCGTTCGCCGTGATTCCCTGTGCGGCGCCGTTCTCTCTCTCGCTCTCGCTCTCGCTCTCGCTCTCGCTCTCGCTCTCGCCGTTCCCTCAGCTTCCTTTCGTGGTCCACTTCCAGGTATTTTTCATTCTCCTATTCTATATATCGAGAATTTATTGATTGAAACATGAAAGAAAAACCCTACATAGTCCATAATCTTTAGTATTTTTTCATCATATAACCCACGGAGAATCGTTGACAAAGGAAAAGTTTAAATTTAACTGATCTATTGATATTTGCATTTCCTTTGTAGTTAAATCATTAAATTAACTCGTATTTTGTGGATAAATTGAAATGCTTTGCTTCATTTTTTATTTACACTTACATTTTCCAATGAGGCAGAAAGCCATAGTTTCTTGAGTTCTGTCTGAGATGCCAAAAATCTGAAGATTTTCATATCAAAAAGCTATGAAGCACCGACACTTCTAGTTGAAGACGTGTCCAGTGTCCAACACGTCGGACACCCGACACCAACACGACACTTCAATTACTTGCATTTTTTAATATTTTTCAAATTAAAACCAGTGTCTACGTACCGTGTCCGTGTCTGTGTCAGCACTTCATAAAAAAAGTGATTTTTATGATATTCTTATTTCAATTTCAACAGAGATTATATTGGAATCCAGATATGGTTATCCCACCACCAGTAAGGCCTCCAAGGATTACACAATTTCTCAAACCATATGTTCTAAGGATGCATTTTACCAATAAGTATGTGAGTGCCCAGGTGATACACACACCAACTGCTACTGTAGCTTCTTCTGCTAGCTCACAGGAGAAAGCTTTGAAACCAAGCTTGGAAACTACTCGTGATGTCGCTGCAGCTGCAAAGATTGGGAAGATACTTGCGGAGCGTCTTTTGATTAAGGACATTCCTGCTGTTGCTATTCACTTGAAGAGAGAACAGAAGTATCATGGTAAGGTAAAAGCAGTTATTGATTCTCTTAGGGATGCTGGTGTTAAGCTGCTTTGAGTTATAATAGTGTTTATTAGTTGTATATTAAAGAGGTCATCCTTGTTGGTTGGGCCTTTGTTTCCCGGGAACTGAAAAGATGGAAGATTTTGTATTACTTCAGTTGAAAATAAGAATGTTAATTGAACTGATGTGCTGATTTTTATTTTTATCATCACAACAGGAAATCGCTCTTCGAACATATTTGATTAAGATCCAATTTAACAAGCTTGACTAGATGTTAGATGATTGTTGATGGTTGTCCTGCTCTTTATCTTTTGCATAAGATCATAAAATTGCTTAAAGTTTCTTTCAACTAAGGTATCTAAAGAATTACATAACTTGCCTAATTGAAGTATCTCAAATTAGAATATGTTTATTTTGGCATTGGAGACAGGACCTTGTACAAATTCTGAGGATTAGTAGCTATGATTTGTTTTGCAACAGTCTTAGTTCACTTTTGTTAATTGTTTGAAATGCACATGTTACACTGTTTTAAGTAATGGATTACAACATAGAAAGAACTCTAACGGGAAGATGAAAAGAGTGTTCTGTAATGTGGCAGCTTTTTATTAGTAATCAAATGAAGAAATGAACAAATGATGGCTTGAGCATTCATCATTGGCTCACATATGCCAATCCTTTTATGGACTTGTAGAAAATTCAGAAACATGTGAAACCAAGTTCTGAGAGACTGCTTTAGTAGCATTCAAATCAATTTCAAGGGCTACCATATATAAGAGAATACTATCTTTATAGAAATATGTCTATAAGCAGAAATATGTCTATCTTTATAGAAGTATGTCTATAAGCTGAATCATTTTAGTTGATTAAGAAGCAAGTCTACCACTGTAGGTTCTGATAGAAACAGGAGAATGTGTGGCTAATGTCCAAAATTATCAATTATCAATAACATGTTTGAATGTGGATTTTTGATGCCATCCACATGGTGCAGTTGTGGGAAATCAGACATCACTTCCTCCTGATGGGCTTTTGAGTTGTTTGCGTGTCCACGGCCATGTCGCCACTCAAGCTCATTGTTCTTCTCACCCAAAAAGTAGTAGCAAGTTGATACAACATAAACCGTGTAAATTTTAGTGTTGTCCGAAACAAACCAGAGTTTCACTAATAGCTACGTGAACAAATCTTTTAACACCATTTTGATAAATATTGAATGAGTTATGCAAGGATCCAAAGTTAAATCAACTAGATTATCAAAACAAAACAAAACAAAAAAGAAGTTAAATTAACCACAGAAAAGCAGTGAGGGGTGGATGATAAGTCAAATTGTTTCATATATTGTACAGTAGTTAATAAGCATGTGGTTATTAGGTTGTATAAAGGTGGCCAATCCGGTTCCTGACAGTGATTACATAATTATGAAAAAAATATCTAATCTTTGTATAGAACTGACAAAAAATTCCTTCTATCAGGTATAAATTGTAATGGCTCTATTTGTTCGTAAACTCAGTTTTTTTTGTCTATAGACATAGTGACAAGTGTCACTAAAAACTCACACATAATCATGTGAGGTCTAAGTCGAAGCTGGAGATATGATATTCACTTTTCGGCATTTACTAATTGAGAGTAAGCCTTACGGATCGTTTGCTCATTTTTCTACATTTATGTTTTGGGTTTATTATTATTCATTTGGATCTCAACTTGCTAACATCGTATTAACATGGGTCAGTGGTAGTGCTCCATTATAGTATACACATGAATATACATGTCTACTTATCCCTTCACCTACTTTAAACTTAGACCTTTCTGTAGCAGTAAAATTGTTCTGTGAACTATAAATTTTTTCTAACTCATATTTCAGTCATACCATTCATTGGGTTATGATTATGGAGTTCATGTCTATCTGCCTGATTCACTTTTCTTAAAAACAAGCCAAAGGTTTTATCAAAAGTACTAGTACTCTGTTTGATTGCCACTTTGCCAGGAAGTATGTGTATCTAGTAATTACCATATGCATAAAAGAACACAAGAAAATTGCTAAAATAAGAAGAAAATAAAGCATGATTTACTATCATCATCATTCTTTTTAGAATTCAAGATGATGTATCTAGTAATTACCAATCCAGTTACTGATGTTTTTTTTACCCTAACAAGCACATTTTGACTATTGTTGGTCTCTATATTAGCCAAGTTTTCCCCATGTCTCGAAACTGGATGATAATATGAGAGAGCGGTACGATGGTTTACTGCCACATAATCTTCGATCTTCGCAATGAGATGTCAACCTGCACAAGATAAACTATTCCAGTGGCCAGAATCCCTTTGAGGCATTTTCACAAACAGTATGGCTGCGATTTCAGCAAAACAGTACATTACCAAGGGGAACACACAGCCAGGGTCGCTGAGAACAAAAGAAGCAAGGTTCATCCTACTCTCGCAATAGCAGGTCCATGGCAGTTTTGGGGGTGGGTGGATGGGTGTCAAAGCCGGCGGGGAGGATCGAGCCACGAGAGGACTGAGGTTCAGAGGATTAGAAGAGGGAATAGATTCCCTCAAAACCAACTCACCTATCGGTGGTGGCGCTGCTGGCGAACGCAATCCAGGGAGGGCGGTTAGTCTCATGATGCGATTTGGAGAGAGGAGGTCTCTGGTGAGTGAGAAAATCCGCAAGCAGAGGTATAGGTAGCGGATCAGAGGTAGGAGGCAAGACCAACATTTTGGCTGTGGCAGATCTGGGGGAGCTTTGTGGGTGGTGACGGAACCGGGAGCCCGGCGGGAAGGGGAAGGGAATGAAGGGATCAGTAAGGTACCAGGGGAAGAGATCTGGTGGGTTAGGTTGTTGGTTTGGGAAGGGTTTTGGTGAGAGTGGCCATACAAAAGGGTGATAGAGGTTCAGAAGTTTGGTAGGGATGGAAAAAGGAAAGGGAACGGGAACCCCACCTGGTGGGGGGAAGGAGAACTGCCACATGGGAGGAGGAAAGGCCATCAAGCTGGGGCAAACCTTCACGGAACTCTAGTTTCGGGAGGGGGATGACGGCACGGAAGAGAGAAGCCAGAGCGCCTCTCTCTAAAAGTGGACCGCAGGAATCTTTGCAATAACTTGGATCATCTCTTATTCTAATCCTTCCTAATATGGGTATTGTTAGGACTTCGAGAGAGGATTGAGAGCAACAACAAACTAATGATTAAGGATCACCAAGAGATTTGGATACTACATCTCCACTCAAAACTTTAAGGCAAATGAGTTTATGAGTCAACTCTCTTATTATCCTTCATTAATTCCTAGTCGATATGACACTAACCACTCACTTAAATTTTTAACAGTTATTGGTCGGAATGAACAGTTCCAACACTAGCACATGTATCCATTAATTTTTTTGGGTAATTGTTTCTACTTTTAAACAGTTAATTACCTTACCCATTGTGTAATTTTTGTATAGTATCCATTACCATTTCCATCCCTATATAATATAATTCAAATCATCCAAAAGGAAGAGATGTATATTATTAATCTATACTCACCCTAATAAAATCTATATTATTAATCTGTCATTTGTATAGAAGAAGACATAGATGAGGATTTAGATCCTCTCCTACTACGGCTTTGTTTGGCGTCACATCCACTAACGGATAGCGGATGAAAATAGTGGATGAAACTAGCGGGTGAACACTACAAGAAATTTGGGGATTACTGGCGGACAAAATGCGCCGAAAATTGGTCATTACTGGCGGATTTTTTCCGCCGGTTAAAACGTCGTAGGTAATGGTTACCGGCAGAAAATCCGCCGGTAAACACACCTAAATCCGCCGAATTTTTTTAAAAAAATAATAATAAAAAATCCGCCGGTAACATCAAAAACCGCCGGTAATTTTAAAAAATCCGCCGATAAATTCAAAAATCGGCCGGTAATTTAATATTTTTTTAAAATAAAAATACAAAACCGCCGGTAATTACATAATTTCTTCCAGTAAATTAATTTTTTTTTAAAAAAGGAAAAAATCTGCCGGTAATCCACAAAATCCGCCGGTAATGTTTTTTTTTAAAAAAAAATTAAATTCGTTTAATGTAATAATTAATAATATTTATTTTTTAAAAATATTTTTAAAACATATATTTCAATTAGTTTATTTATTTATTAAGAAGTAAGTAAAAAAATGTAGTAGAATATGAACATAAATAATATAGGAGAGAGTGAGAATGAAGAAGTAAGAAGGAATAAGAATGAAAGAGAGTAAGAAATTATATTGGAGAAAATAAGAATTGAGAATGAATAAGAATGAAGGGGAGTATGAGAAGTAAGAATATAGGAGAGAATGAAGATGAAGAAGTGTAGAAGAAATATGAATGAATGAGAAAGAAGAAGAAAGAGGAAATGTAGAAAAGAGATATGTAGGGAAATTTATGGAGATTGAAGAGTATGATAAAGAAGAAGAAAGATAAGATATAGATAATGTAGAAGAGAATGAGAAGGAAAGAAATGAGAGAATGAGAAGAGTGTAGGAGGAAGTTTTATTTATAGACATTTTTGAACAGTTCCGGCAGATTTTTAAACATTCTGCATGGATTTTTTAAATAAAAATTAAAAAAAAGTGGATTTTTGAACATTACTAGCGAATTTTTAAAAAAATAATAATTTTTTTAAAAAAAAATCTGCCGATAATGTTCAAAAATCCGCCGGAAATATTATAGGCGAATATTTGAACATTACCGGCGGATTTTGAAATAAATAAATAAATAAATAATTTTTTTTTCAAAATCTGCAGGTAATTTTCAAAATTCCGCCGGAAATACTATTTTTTTCGCCAGAAATTTACTAGCGGAAAAAAACCCGCCGGAATGCACCAAATCCGCCGAAAAATGCGAATTTCTTGTAGTGGAAGAGTACACGTGTTTGGTAAGCACTAGCGTTTAGCGTTTTTCGAGTAGCGTTTAGCGTTTTTTCAAACGCTACTTCAAGTAGCGTTTCAAAAAACGCTAGCGGATAGCGTCTCACTTATTTTTGGCATTTTTACCCTAGTTATTTTTCTTAAATTTCTTCTCTATTCTTATTAAATAAATGTAATGATGAATTAAATAAATATATCTTTTTATGTCATTTTACATTTAGCAGCTAGTTCAACCGCTAGTTTTACCAAACACATCAATTGCTATCAGTTAGCTCATCCGATATCCGCTAGCTTATCCGCTATTTTTTACCAAACAGAGCCTACATTCTCTCAATCATTCTCTACACTCTCTATCTCTCTCTTAAAATAATTAAAATAATATATTTAAGAGAGAGAAAATAATAATTTATGAGAGAGATAAAGAGTGTAGAGAATGATTGAGAGAGTGTCGAAAGAGAGGATCCAAATCCAGATAGTTGAAGATCGTGGTTCCAAAATCCAAATGTATCCAAGAAAATGAGTATGATCATAAATAATGTGTGACAAGGTGAGCAGGAGGAGAGGGAAGGACAAGACAAGCCCATGCATGCCTCAGGGAAAGCAGCAAGTTAAGATTGGTGGAACTATTATGTAATAGGGACAGATCAGAGATAGCTAGCTAGCATGCATGCTTACACCATATCCTTGGAATTGGAATAATATTTATTTCAGATTAATACTAATAATAATTTAAGAATCAAAGACGGCTTCTTCAGCACCAGTATTATCAGTTATTGACACTGGAGCTTGCTGCAGATTGCTGATAAAGAAAAGTAGACACGGTATGTAGCTATATCTATAGGGATCATACATCGAAGAGACAAAGAAAAAAAGGACAAAACTTAGGTGTTTAGCCTTTTTTCTATTAATTTATTAATATGACATTCTGATTCAGTCAACCCCATGTTTTGTATCAGAACTGAAAGCGATTGTTCATTTGACGAACCTTAATACTTGGGTTGGCTTGGCTTGGCTTGGCGTAAGATAAAGTGTGATTCTGGATTTTGTCGTTAAACATTTATCTCTCCATCGATCAAATAAATCAAGTACTACTACCATTTTACTTTTTTTACTTTTGGTATTAATTCATATATTAAAGAGAGACTGAGAGAGAGAGGTAATAAAGTCAGTACAGAATCCTCACTGTATAGTAAGTAAATAAGTTGCTGATTTTCCTTTTATTTTTTTTGATCTATTTTCCTTTTTTGCTACAAGCTGATTTTTTATCGTCTGTAGTACTAGTAATACATAGTAGTGAATGAATTTGTTTTTGACCAATTAATGCTTGTTTTCTTTTTTCAGTAGCAAAAAAGAGAATTAATTGCACATCAAAAGCCGAGGCAAGGCAAGTCTAAGTATCCAAATTACTAGTACAATGTTTTGTCAAGTAATCACCAACGATGGTTAGAGTGATCAAACGACACTAACTTCACGTACAGTTAGATTCTTGAAAATCGCTTCAAACTTTTTCGATGATGACTTCTGCTACTACCTATAAGTAGAAGTTCATATTTCTCTACGTTTACATGGTTCTCAAGATTAACGTGATAGGTGTTGGTTTGGTGACATGGTCAAAGTTTAGAGACCCATATTATTTTTATTGTCTTTGGCCCAACCGACACCTATCAAGTTATTAGGACAATGTATACGTGGAGGAACATAAAGTTCTACTTATATAGAAAAATCTTCTAAGAAAAATCACCAATATGGAATTCCATAATTAAGTACTAGATTCTTTACATCCCCAAACTGTTTCAAGTAGTCTAGAAAAATATTTCCCCACGAGTAAATTCAGTCGGTGACTACCTTGGATTAATAAGAATTTAATGTAAATTCTTATACAAGAAAGATTCGTACACTCAAAAAATATATTATTTGAATGGTTGAGTACTAGTACATATATAGTACTAATCAGTATATATATATATATATATATATATATATATATATATATATATATATATATATATATAAAAATAATATCAGAACTTGTAAGTAAATGGTGGGGCTTGTGTATTCTATGAAGCAGGCAAGCATGCATATTCAGTACTATATGCTTTCGTTGCTTGTTCATTGTATGCCTCAAAGCCACATCTATTCTCTCAGGTCTGTGACGACCACCACCATGTCTGCTTCCCTCTGCTTGAAGCAATGAAAAATTAAATGGAGGAACCAACAAGCCAAATTACTCATATTCCTATAACATATTGAATTTAATACGGAAGGGTAAAATTTTATTCCTCTACCCTGCCAGCAGTACAGATAATTAGATACAGTATATATGTAGGTCGCTATTAGCTCTCTGTTGGAGTGCATATGATTCTGTGATCTCCACATTACGTGTGTGAGTTTACGAGTGATACTTGCTACTCTGTTAGTCGACCAAAAAAATCAAGAGTCTAACTGTCAAACGTGAGTGTTTATTTATAGAACCGTCAAAATATTATGAGCTCAATCCGCCTGACAAAATTGGTGGACTAGGTTAGTAAATACGAGGCTCGGAATTTTTTTGCCCAGCCAAACTTGACTCGAATTTTTTTGCAATGGGCTGGGTCAACCTGTTGACTGACATTTTTAAAAATTGATGCTAGTACTTTTCAATTTTTCAAAATGCATGGTTTGTTTTACTTTCAACATCAGACTCGTTTCAATTTCAATATTATATTTGACAAATTTAAAAGAAGAAACTTAAAAAGCAGACTAGTATATCTAAAAGTATGAATCACATGGATAATGCACTCTCTTTGCCTCTTAATGTTATTCATGAGTTGAATATATCTACATCTACCAAGTTTTAAGGAGATGGGCTTGGGCATAATCTAGAGAATTAATGACTCTCTCTTAGTAGAGGAGTTGATCGATAAAAGTGTCAATGTTCGATAAAAGTGTCAATGTTGATTCTAGCTAGTTTCATGTTAGTTATGTCAAAATCTCATAACCTTGGAAACTCCGCAACAAATAGAACAATTGTTTATCCTTGACTAGACAAATGAATTTCGTTTGCACCCACATTTACAAAGAAGGTAATACTTGTGCCGATAAGCTTACAGATCATGGAACTAACTCAAGTGGCTTTACCTGGTGGAATCTTATCCTGAGCTTCATTGCAGAAGATTTATTCAGGAATAGGTTAGGTTTACCTAACTACAGGTTTTGTTAGTCCATTTGTCCCTTGATGATCTGGGTTTGCCTTTAATTTGCTCCCTTCTTTTGGTGCGTTGCAGATGATTGTAGCGGCTCTGGTGCCGACCTGGTTGGGATGAGAGTCACTATATGCTTTTGCGCACCTGGGTACCACTACAAAAAACATTGGGTTTAGCGAGGGAAATATCAGTGGCTAAAAGGCCCAGTGCATCGCCGCTAATTGCCATTAGCGAGGAATTAGCGAGGACGATTCGGTCGCTAATATCCTCCTCGCTAACACATTTAGCGAGGAATTTGTGTCGATCGCTAATTAGCGAGGACGATCCGCTAACGCCGACAAAGACGCTTCCCAAATATGGTGGCACACTTCTCAATCGATCGCTTTTTTTTCATTATTATTATTATTATTATTAGTAGTAGTATTATTATTATTATTATTACTGTTGTTATTATTATTAGTATTATTATTATTATTGTTGTTATTATTATTATTATTAGTATTATTATTATTATAACCAATATATCCAGAGAGAGAGAGGAGAGAGAGTGGTGGTGGTGTGGTGGTGGTGTGTAGAGAGAGAGAAGGAGAAGGAGAAGAGTAAGGGAGAAAGAGAGTGAGATGTATGTGGTGGTGGTGGTGGCGGTGGTGGTGGTTGTGTGTGGTGGTGGTGGTGGTGGTAGTGGTGGTCGTGAGATCTATGTGTGGTGGTGGTGGTGGTGGTGGTGGTGGTAGTGTGGTTGGTGGTGGTAGTGTGGTTGGTGGTGGTGTGGTGGTGGAAGGAGAAGAGAGAGAGAGTGGTGGTGGTGGTGGTGGTGGTCGGTGGTGTGGTGTGGTGGTGAAAGAGAAGAAAAGGGAAGAAGAGAAAGAAGAGAGTGGAGTGAAAAGAGAAGAAGAGAGTGGTGGTTGTGGTGGTTGGTGGTGGTGGTGGTGTGGTGGTGGAAGAGAAGAAAAAATAGAAGAAGAGAGTGGAGCAGGAAGAAGAGTGTAAATGAGAGAGAGAAGAGGTGGTTGGATTATTATAAAAAAAAAAATATGACGGTTTGCGAGAGGAATTAGCGAGAGGGACTGCCCTCGCTAATCCTCGCGTTTCCCAAAGCCCGCCGCCATGGGTGAGAATCCGCAAAAATGTCGATCAATTAGCGAGGACTTGAAATTTCCGTCGCTAATCGCTAAAAAAGCGTCTTACTCGATCAAATCACCAAAACATCTCATTTCCGTCGCTAATTCCTCGCTAATGGTCACATTAGCGAGGGACTTGCAATTCCGTCGCAAATGTCTGTTTTTTGCGAGAGACAAAATTTCCCTCGCTAATTCCGTCGCTAATCCTCGTTTTTTTTGTAGTGTACGTAGGTTTGCTTTCATTTTTTTTCTAGTTTTTTTGTTGTTTCTTCTGCTCATGGGTTTTGGTCTATTCCCCCCATGTTTCATGTTATTTTTCTCTTTTTTATCAATAAAATTTTGAAGTACTCTTTCCTTCCCCGATGTTTTTTTCCTAAGGAGGATTTTTTCATGAAGGTTTATGAGACTATACCCCTTCTTTTGTCTAAAAAAAATGTCAAAATCTCATAAATTTAATATAAGAAAAATATATGAGTAAATCTGAGACTCAAATTATATCATTGTTTTTTCGCATGAATTAGATTTATGTCCCCTTATTTTTTCTTTTTTCTTTTTTTTTTATCAACAAATTTATGGCGACTTAGGATTACCTAAACTACCTAAAATTTACATAAAAGAAAAACTACCTAAAAAAGATTTTGTAGTTTGAATTTAAATGGATTTACATCATAAAAAATTATAAGATTTGAAAGTACTTTATGGAATAGTGAAATTTGAAAAGACTTCATGAATTTGAAGTAAAGTAAAAGTAATACACATGTTGACCAAAAAAAAAAGTAATACACACATATATACACATATACAAACAAACATCTATATGAGTCGGGATTTGTGGACACCAGATGCCAAACCTCCTTCACCCGCTCGCCCTACCACTCCTGTCTGATTGTTCCCCTTCAACCTTCTCCATATCGAAATCATCTCGACCCCTCGTAAACCTCTAGATTCTGTTCATGGTTGATTCCCCTTGACACCCTTCGCTGGTTTAAAGTGACGTCTCTTCGCCCCATCCATCCTTTCCCTTCTTTTTGTTTGCTGCAACAATATTAAGTTATGTTTGGAGCCTTCTCCCCTTTAACCATTTTCCTTTGTAGTTGTACATGATCTTGTACTTCTGCCAGGATTTGTTAAAAGCGCGCGCTATGAGCGTGACTTTCAAAAAAACGCATGCGAATATAAAAAATAGGTAACTAATGAGTAGTAGACTGCCGCCATAAAAACGCCACCCATTGCGTTGCATGTTCTACCAAATAACTAGCGTTTTTAAAAAAACGCTGCCCATCGCGTAGAAAGTGTGAGCCTTACCCAGCGTTTTATTAAAAACGCCACCCATTTCCTAGACCGTTCTACAAAATAACCAGCGTTTTATTAAAAACGCCACCCATTTCCTAGGCCGTTCTAACAAATACCCAGCGTTTTATTAAAAACGCCACTCATTGACTTAAATTTTTCTACCTAACACTGTACCAAATTAACTCTCCCTCTCAGCTTCACTCTCACGTTCCTCTTCCCTCACTCTCACTCTCACTCTCACGTTCCTCTTCTCTCGCTCACGTCTCTCTCTCTCTCTCTCTCTCTCTCTCAACTCACCCTCTCGGTTCTCTTCTCTCCCTCACTCTCATCAGCTCAATCCTCTCGTTCTCAGCTCTCACTCACTCTCGTTCTCTCGTTCTCCCTCACTCTCAGCTCTCCCTCACTCTCGTTCTCTCTAGCACCACCCCAAACCCACAAACCCCCAAACCCACAATAACCCCCAAACTCTTTCGTCTTTTAACCTAATCTTCGATTCATCTAAGTTTTGGTTACTTCTGCGCTTATTCGATTTGTTTTCCGTAGATCGGTAACATAGTGGGACTTCACTCAATGTCTTGGATTTGTTCGCTTAATTGATTTCGAATTTGAAATTATTTGTTTTGAAATTTGAATTTGTTGGTTTTATTTAGGTATTTTTTGAGGAAGCTGAAGAAGGTTAAGAAGAGCAATGGTCAGGTCCTTGCTATCAATGAGGTAAAATCTCACTCGCCATTCATTTTATTTTATTTTATTTTATTTTATTTTATTTTATTTTACTCTTTTTTGCTAATGATTGATATATGTGTTGAAATGTTCAATTACAAAATATTATGATTACACTAATAGTCGTTCTCGTACTTTGCTGTTTTTGTTAAAGAAAATGTTGACTTTGTATTGCGCCTATTGGTCCTCCGATTTAATTTTCAATTTTTCTCGATTGAAACTAATGTAGACAGTTCTAGGTCATTCAAAATATGCTAGTGTGCTTATTTCGTGGGATCTCTCTGATAGAATAGGTGAAGGAATTTTAGAGTAATATTTAATTTGTATTCACTAAGGAGATTTTGTGGTCATTCTTAATAGAATAATGAGTAGTGTAGTTGTTGTTTGTTGTAAACAATGACAATTTGGCATACCCTAGTTGTGCAATTTATTTTGAGAATGTTCTCTGTTGTCCGACTTGTGTGTCGTGTTTTGACCTTCCATCTTAGAAATGATTGAAAATGGAATGCAATTTGGTTGGCTTTTGTAAATGATGATAAAATTATTTATGCAGTCCTTGTTACGTATTTTCCTGACATGATAGGTATTTATATTTAGGTTGCATTGAGGTTGCATCTCACTATTCCTTGATTTCATGTTTTGCTTCTGCGCACTGTATCTTCATGGTTGCCAACTTCATCAAAGTTAGCTCATCTTGATTTAATCCACTTTAAGTTATGTTGTTTTTTACGGTGCACTACTCTGTATTTGTAATTTTCATATATGTTGTGGGTATTATCTTGAAATAATATGATGTATCGGTTTGTTTCAACATTTTTAGCGGTCATTCGTGTATCTTATTTGATATGCACTATATTTAAATTGGCTTGAAATATATTCAGTTAATGACTTTGTGTAATTGTGTTATTGTTTTTCAGATTTTTGAGAAGAGCCCAACCAAGATCAAGAAGTATGGGATATGGTTGAAGTACGAGTAGAAGCGGCTATCACAACATGTACAAGGAGTTTTTGTATTAAAGTCCTTGGCCCTTGAGGAACAGTTACTAATTGTAAATTATAGTTGGTTTTGACTTATGTTGTTGTTTGTTATATATTACATTCATTTGCAAAACCATAACTAGTTATTGTGTTGCAGTTGAATTTGATAATCTTCTTATTTATTACTTAATCAATATCTAGTTTGGTTTCTTTGCTTGAGAGTTTCTTTTCAATATCCATATTCTCTCTTTGTGTAAACAATTCTCGCTCAAATTTACTAATGCTAGACTCACATCTATTTTGCTAATCGTCCGTAAAACTTTCGGTTTGAGAATTTGGTTGAGGTGAAGAGTTAGTTACACTTGGCTACTAGAAGTATTGCTAACACTTGGATATCACGAAGTTAAATAGCTAAAGTAGTTTTAGGTCAAGATTCGCTAAATTGGTCTTATTTGGTGTGGATGCCGATAAGTGACTAACATGGATAATGTACATATTGAGTTGTAGTTCAATTGTATCAAGTAAACTAGCTTAGTATTCTTGTACCAAGAGATTATAACTTATTATTTTGGATGTATGATTTAATTTTTGGATGTATGATTTAATTTTGGATGTATGATTTAATTTTTGGATGTATTTTGGATGTATGATTTAATTCAGTTTAAATACAACAAATTCATAGATATCACTATTAAAAATATTTTGGATGTATGATTTAATTTTTTTGTTGCAAATATAAAATAGAAAATACACAAAAACTGAAAAAAATTAAAAAAATTAAACAATGGGGCGCTTTTAAGGAAGTCTTTGCTATAGGGGGGCAAGTTTGGGCAATGGGCGGCGCTTTTTAGGAAGCGCGCCTATTTGAGGACGTGTTTGGGCAATGGGCAACGCTTTTTAGGAAGCGCGCCTATTTGAGGACGTGTTTGGGCAATGGGCGCGCTTTTTAGGAAGAAGCGCCTATTTGCGCGTGTTTGGTCAATGGGTGGCGCTTTTTAGGAAGCGCTGCCCATTGTTTGAGTGGAATACCCAGCGCCACGTTCAGGAGCGCTCAAAAGCGTTGCCCATGGATGAAAAAAAGCACTGCATATATACTAATTTTGTTGTAGTGTAGATCCATTGGCCGGTTGGCTTTCAAAATACTAGAAAAGTTTTGGAATTTACGACTTTCCTCCTACATCCTTTGTGGGTCTCATTTGTGCTGGTCTGTGGTGCCTAATTCGCTCTTGCTCAGTTTTTGGAGGTTGCTAGCAGTGGTTCAATAAGAATTGAGAGTATGAGAAGTAATCATATAGGAGAGAATGAGAATGAAAATGAAGAAGTAAAGAAGAAATTTTGAATGAATGAGTGAGAAGGAAGAAGAAATAGGAAATGTAGAAGAGAGATATGTAGATAAATTTATGGAGATTGGAGAGTATGAGAAAGAAAAAGAAAGATAAGATAGGGAAAATGTAGAAGAGAATGAGAATGAATTAAAGAGTGAAATGAGAAAATGAGAAGAGTGTGTGAGAAAGTTTTATTTATAGGCATTTTCGGACAATTCCGGCGGATTTACCGATGGATTTTTTCCATCAAGATATTTTTTTATGATTTTAAAATTACCAACAGATTTTTAAATTTTTATTTATTTATTTATTTATTTTCAAAAATCCGCCAGAAATGTTAAAAATTCGCCGGTAACTCCGCCTGTATCGCTTCCGACAGTTTTTTTTTAAGAAAAATAATTTTTATTTAAAAAATTTCTGTTGTGAACCTTAAAAATCCGCTGGAATTATTATTACCGGAGGATTTGTAACGTTTCCAGCGGATTTTTAAAGAAAATAAAATTTCAAAATCTGCCGGTAATTTGAAAAATTCCCCAAGAACTTACGACGGGAAAAACTCTGTCGGTAATACGCAAATTTCTTGTAGTGTTTAAGCATCATACACCGCTTCACCTGTCCATACACGTCCCACCAAAATGGTACAGTCGAGAGAAAACACAAATAAATCGTAGAAATGGGTTTCACCCTACTCACTCATATCATGCCTCCATGCCCCTAACCTATTGGGATCATAGTTTTTCCACAGTTGTGCATCTCATTAACCGCATGCCAACCAAAGCCATGCCCTCCTTTATCTCACCATATCAAGCTCTATATAACCAACTCCCTGACTACAACTCCCTCAGCTCATTTGGTTGCTCATGCTTTCCTCTCCTCACTCCCTATAGCAAATATAAACTACAATTTCATAGTCAAGAGTGTGTCATCTGGGTCCATCCCCCTCTCATAAAGGTTTCAAGTGTCTAGCTCCAAATGGTCGAATTTACATATCTAAAGATATAATCGTTCATGAGTTTAGTTTTCCCTAATCACAACATCACTCTAACACTGGTTCTCCTCTCGACTCATTCTCAGTGCCTAGTTCTTCACACCTCACTATTCCCGCCTCTACATCAGCACCATGTGCTCCTCCATTGCCTATCACAGACATTGTCCCCTGCCAACCTACAACCTCAAAACCCTGCTACTACTTCCACTACTAGTCTTTCACCAATCTCTGCACCACAATTACCCTCAACTATTGACCCAACTACCCCCACCCCTCCATCCATTTCCAAAAATAACTCATCACCAAAACCTACTCAAATTCTACCTTCAAAACCTACCACCACTACCTCAACTCACCACATGATCAGTAAGTCCCAAAACTGGCCACCTCAAATCTAAAGTGCTTTTAACTAGTGTTGAACCAACAAGTTTAAAGCAGGTTCTAGCACAATAAGAATGGTCAAAAGCTATGAAGACCGAATACAACCATCTAACCAAGAAAAATACTTTGGACTCCAACCCAAGTTTCCTCCTCATAGAAAGTCCATTGGGTGTAAATGGGTCTTTAGAGTAAAAGAAAGCTCGAGATGGGACCATTAACAAGTTTTAAAGCTTGTCTTGTTGCTAAGCTAAGGATTAAACCAATTACTGGACAATCTTTGTGGTGAAACATTCTCACTTGTAATTAAACAACCACCATTTGCAAAGCATCCTCACATTGGCTCTCACCTACAAGTGGGAAATTCAACAAATAGATATTAACAATGCCTTCATTAATGGTGATCTACAAGAAGAAATCTACATGACTCGGCCATGCAGATTCACACACTCTAATAAGACTCTTGTGTGCAAACTAAATAGGTCCATATATATGTGGTCTCAAACAAGCCCCACAGGCCTTGTATGAAAAACTTCAACAATCTCTCCTCCAATTTGGGTTTCATGAACACAACAAATGTGACCACTCTCTCTTTATGTATCACAACAAAAATGTTCAGCTCTATGCTCTGGTTTATGTGGATGATATCCTGAAAATTTGCTCATCACCACAAATGGTCAAAGAATTAATTCTCAAACTCCAGACACACTTTGCTCTCAAACACATAGGTAAACTAGAATATTTCCTAGGACTTGAGGTAAAATATCTCACCAATGGCAACATTATACTCACACAGAGCAAGTACATATCCAAGATTTATTACATAGGGAAAATATGAGTACCTGTAGCTCCATCAGCACTCCAATGATCTCCGACTGCAGACTCTCCAAGCATGGCACAGATACATTGCAGGATCCCACTCAGTATCGGTCCCTTGTTGGAGCTCTCCAATATTTCACTCTAATGCGCCCAGAACTATCCTACAGTGTGAATAAAGTTTGTCACTTCTTATCTGCACCTTCTCATACTCATTGGAGAGTAGTTAAGCGAATTCTTCGGTACCATAGTTGCACTCGCAGTTACGGTCTTCTGCTCCAACCTATATGTGGATGATATAATCATCACAGGCTCCTCACAAAAACTGATCACTGAATTGATTTCCAAACTTCATCACACATTTGCTCTTAAAGATCTTGGCACACCAGATTATTTTCTGGGCATAGAAGTAAAGAAAACTGCTACTGGATCTCTGATAATGACACAAACCAAGTACATCAAGGACCTTGTGCAGCGAGCTAATATGCATGACTGCAAAGGCATGGCTACACCCATGTTACCTGCCCTGAAACTCAGCAAAAAGGGCACTGATGTTATGCAAGACCCTCACAAATACAGGTCCATTGTGGGGGCTCTACAATATGTAACCCTTACTAGACCAGAAATAGCATTTGCAGTCAATAAATTGTGTCAATTTTTGTCTTCACCACTGGATTCTCACTGGGTGGCTGCTAAGAGAGTGATTAGATATCTGGCTGGCACTGCAACTCACGGTATTCTCTTCCAACCTGCCTCTGTTGAAACAAAATTCTCTTTAAGTGTTTATTGTGATAGTGATTGGGCCAGTGACCCTGATGATAGAAGATCTACATCGGGTCTATGTGTCTACTTTGGACCCAATCTTGTAGCATGGACAGCCAAGAAGCAATCCCTAGTAGCTCGATCTCAGTCTTTCGGGCCGAGTATCGAGGCATGGCACAAGCAACATCAGAATTATTGTGGATTCAGTCACTCTTATCTGAACTCAAAGTTCCTTTTCACACACCTACTTTGTATTGTGACAATCTTTCAGCTGTACTTCTAGCTCACAATCCTATACTACATGCAAGGACTAAACATATTGAACTCGACATTCATTTTGTTAGAGAGAAGATTCTTTGCCAAATCTCTACGGGTTCAACACATTCCTGCTACTTCTCAAAGTTGTCGACATTCTCACAAAGGCCACGGGAACCACTGCCTTTATCAGCTTAAGGACCAAACTCCGAGTTGTGCCAACTGCTGAGCTTGCTGGGGGGCTATTAGAGAAGGTTAATACTGACAATTCTCACCTCACCAAGTCAACAACAACACAAGCAAATAATATAGTCAAAGGCAAGGACACCTCAGCAATACACTCACTTTGCCATTTCGGACTACAGATGACACAACACCGCCTACCAAAAAGGCACAGAATACAAAAGAGTAAAGTTAACAGCGTCTTTGATTTCTTCTCTTTAGTTCTAGGGTTTTCTTCTCTCTTTTCTCTTGTAAAATTAGTTATAGATTGTAACTGAAATTTAGTTGATAATATAACTGATTGAACTGGTTTTCTGTTAGGATTGTTAGAGTTCAATCAGTATATATAATCATTGTGTAAAGTTTCAGAGATAGCAATGAAAACAGAGTTTTCTCAAATCACATTTTGATTCTAATGCAACCAATTGTTATTGACACTCCTCTCTCCTTCACTACAAGAAAATCGCTGATTTGCCACGGACATTTCCGTGGTAAATGCACAAATTTCCGTGGCAAAACAACATTTGCCACGGATTTGCCACGGACAAAAATTGGTGGCAAAAACGCTCGTCGCAAATCGTTTGCCACGGACTTTTCCGTGGCAAATTTTTCCGTCGCTAATCCGTCGCAAATATCCGTGGCAAAGTCGTCGCAAATTTCATCGCAAATCAGTGCGGCAAATCCGTCGCAAATGTAAAAAAATTTAAAAAAATAAATCATACAAGCATGAACTCAAGAGAATGTTTAATAAAATTAAAAAATAAATAAATCATACAAGCATCAAATGTAATTAATAATTTAGCGAATCAAATATTGTATGGTTATATAGAAGAGAATAGAGACTCATTATTTAATATAAATCACACGTCTTAGTGTTATCAAATTTTCCAATTACACACAAAATTGCCTCAAAACAGACTCTTTTACCCGGATCCAACGAAGTTGATAGAGACTGGATCCCTTACAGCAGAAGAAATGACCTCAAATCCAACAAAGTATGGACTTGTAGTTCTCTAGATATTTATTAACTCAGTAACAATTTATTTAAACAAACAAGCAAAGCATAAATCAATATATAATTTATGAACAATATGCATAGCGAGCACTATATATAGTTATGAAGATTAAATATTATTATTTTCTATGATTTCTGGGAAGGAAGGAACTAATAAGCTGATAAGTATGATGCCAAACTTACAAGAGAAAAGTAATCTAACATATTCAATCCCTAAACTTTTTGCTAATAAAGACTTGAACATAATGAAATACAATAAATGCAAGAAAATACAACTTACAGTTGCGTAGTTATTATGAATAATAACATGCATTCCTTTGGTTTCCTTAACCCATGTCTTGTTCTTGAAATATAATCCACCTGTAGGGAATCTTTGCTTGTGGAAGCGGTACAAATCCACGCAATGGGCATGAAAAAGAAATCTTAGGACCACCGATGGATATAGTTTTGGTTTTCACTCTAAAAACAAAAGATCCATTTTAAGTGAAGTTATACAAAGCTGGAAGGAAATAAGTGAAGTGTAACAAACCTCTTTAGCATTCTTCATTAAAGCCCGATTAAAAGCGGGGTGATCATTAGATTTCTGGGTTACGGACCATGGTGAAAAGTGAAGTTCCTCAATCCACTTTTTCGAATTAACTTTGCTCCATCCGTAGGCGAAGGAAAATCATGCAACTACATATGTAAGAGGCGCCCTTTTTCCTCGGTGGTGGTAGATCATGAGAATGGTTCAATGGTTTGATCTGGTCTCACAAAGAAATAGAAAAAACAAATGTTAACAATTCAAGAACAAAATGGAATCACACTAGAATCTCAGAACATTTTCAGACAGAAAATAAAAAGAACTAGAGCACGATTTACTAGAATCTTGTGGATGCACCTTAAGGAACATTAGCATGCCCCGAGTAGATTGCAATGTAATCTTCTTTGATATTATGTGAATACATTTATCATTATTTTTTATTATAATCTCTAATAGACAAGAAAATCTAAAAGGACCAGACAAGGAGAAGATTTATATCATTAAACTTCTAAATGTCCATTTCAAGTACTTTCATGGATCTCATGATGTTCTTGTGCATAATAGATTCATAGATACAGAAAATGGAGTTTAATCAGGGAACAAACTCTCGATAATAATATTTGGATTCAAACTATCATCAACAAGAACCATCATGTCTCTATTAATCATAAATCAAAGTAGGTAAAAGAAAGGAGGATTAGGCATGATCAATCCTAACCAAGTCTTATGTTCAAATCTTTTGGCCCAACAATATTAAATTATTGATCATATATAAATAGTAAGTAAAACCATTTGGTGATCAAAGTTTGCTCCAGATTATATAGAAGGGTGCCCAGTGCACAAGATTCCCACCAGGTGCCAGGTGGAGGTCTGGGATACGTGGATGTATCATGTATGCAGCCTTACCCTGAAAAGCAGAGAGTTGGTTTCTAGAATTTAAACATGTGATGTCCAAGTCACAAGGCAACAACCTAACCATTGTGCTTGCGCGGCTGCACCAGTTAGATAAAATATATAGTAAACATAACAATATTATTTAACCCACACTCTTAAAAATCGTGATCGATCCTTCATCTGTAGCTAATAAAAAGAATTTAATATGTAGCCAATATTACTACTAAGATTTGTAGCTAGCATTTCACATCCAACTGACAAAGCCAATATGAATTTGTAGAAACCCGGTATCTTAATAGAAAAAATAAGGAAAAACTCTCCTAAATACAGCTAAAAACTTGCAGAACTTTGAGGGCTTACTCCTTCCTAGCCCAAAATCTTGTTTTTTCTCAAAATGCCTTGATAGTTTTCCTCTATTATTTTTAAACAACGAGGTGTCTTACATTTCTAATTACCTCAATCCTATGAAGCACCAACAAAGACACAAACACCGGACACGACACGGAGACATCGGTTTTTAATCTGAAAAATACAAGTAATTGAAGTTTTTGTGTCAGTGTCGGACACCGAACACGTCTTCGTGTCGAACACCGGACACGTCTTCAACCAGAAGTGTGGGTGCTACATAGCCTCGGTCTACTAAATAACTCTTAATTAACTATCTAGTTAATGGGGTTATCTAAAAGATTTGTATATATATCGTGAACAAAGTAAAGGCACTATTGTAGACAACAAGTTTCTAGGATGATGTAACTTGAAATTATAACAATAGTAATAATTAACATGGAGCATAAAATAAAATGAAATTATATGAGAATGCTTTTACCATGATCATATCATCGTAAAGTAAACATCATGGTTCCTTGCGGATAAGGAAATGGATCACTAACCAAACCATATCAACATCATTGTACATTACGCTATAACCAAGCTCCAAAATCTTCAAAGAGATGGCTTGGTCTCCTTGCAGATAAAGTTGAAGAAACCCTATACAAACAAAATAAACAAACATGGATTCTAAAAACTCAAAGCATCTCTCACAAGAGTGAAGAGAAAGAAATAGATCCAATAATCTATACCACTACAGACATAAGCACAAAAATACCACCTGGGTGACAAAGTGTTTCACATTTCCAAGGCGTCGTCCGATAGTAACATCAATTCAAGTCACCACACACACTAGATAATTAAAGCACATTATGCGATTTACAAGCCAATAATGAAACCTCATTACAAGCAAATACTTGGGTTAATTTTTGGGAGAGCCAAAAGTGACTCTGGAACATCAATTGTTTTTAGAATGTTTGGGTGTTCTCCAGTAAAATTGATTTTAACTCGAAGCTAGGATTTTTAGCTTCTTCTTTCAAAAGTGATTTTTACTCTGAAACTTATTGTCAAACTCACATTTACATGAATTCATCCAAATATATATCACTTCCATGTATATTGATTCGTGGCCTTTCTTGCAAGCACCTGAAAAATACAAATCAAATTTTTACAATTCTGAAGATAAAATCACAAAGGAAGAAAATAATAAGTTAAAAAAAACTAACCCCAATACTCTCTAAAACGTTGACTATATCATAGATCCGTCTTCTTTCCACCCCTGAATAATAAAAACCGTTAGATCCAAATGAAAGTAAAAAAAGAGAGAATTTTTTTTATAATAACGAAGAAGAATAAAAAAAAAACCTAATCGGGCGGCGACATCGTCGAGGCCAATTAAGTGAACGGTATCACGATTATACAAGCTCAAGAAACTGCAAGAAAAATTGAAAATTGAAATAATTTAGGGTAAAGAGGAAAAGGGAAAGTGAAGTGAAAAAGAGTGAAAGAAACTAACTTGGTGCATAATAGACCGAGAGATTTTTGTTTGCGATTGTAAGTGTAGTGTCCGCAGAGGTGGGATCTGGGCTCAAGTAGCGAGAGGAAGACATGGGTGAGAGAAGAGAAGAGAAAAGAGAGCGTGAAAGAAGAAGAAGAGAGTGAGAGGGTGAGGAGAAGAAGAGAGCGAGAGGGTGAGAGAGAGCGAGAGGGTGAGGAGAAGGAGGATAACGTTCTGAAAGGGATTTAGGATCCCGTGAGTGTTTTATTTTTATCATTGGGTTGCCACGGATTTGCCACAGATCTCCGTCGCAAATTTCTGGCATTTCACGTATCGCCCGTGGCAAACCCGTGCAGAAACACCAACGTGAAATTTCAAGCGCTCTCACTTTTTTACACATTCCGTCGCAAATCCGTCGCAAATTACTGACGGAATAAGCTCTGTGGCAATTGTTGGTGGCTAAATCAAGCTTTTCTTGTAGTGCTTGAGGGTTTACAGCGATTCCGATTGGGCCAGCGATCTTGAGATCGTCAATTCACCTCGAGCTCTTGTCTCTATGTAGGGTTAAATCTGGTATCGTGGAGCTGGAAGAAGCAACTGTTCGTGGCACACTCAAGTGCAGAAGTCGAGTATCATGGTATATGGCCAACACCGTCGTAGATTTGATGTGGGCTCAATCCCTCTTAGAAGAGCTCAAAGTCCTCACTTAACGTCCTCTTCTTTTGTGCGACAATCTCAACGTTGTTCTGCTCTCTCCTATTGCATGCAACTACCAAACATTTGGAACTCGACATTCGCTTTATTCGTGAAAAGATTGCTGCAAAACAACCTTCTGTGCAACATGTGACAAAACGCAACAAATCACTGATGCTCTCACTAAACCCCTATCATCCATGGCCTAAGGATCTGCGATTCAAGCTCAAAGTGGTTCCCTACTCCGGTCCCCACTTGACTTTGAAGGGTGAGTAAAAGAGAACACTGCAAGCTAAGTGTTCACTTAATTAGCTGAACTTGTATTGCTTCTGAAAGCTTTAGTTGATAGCTCGCTGATGTGGCACCTAACTGACTCAGCATTGAGTTAGCATTCGACCATGTATATATTGTAAACTTGTAATAGAAATACACAAGAAATCATAATTAAAAAACTATTCTGTTATAGATCCGTTTCAGCACATACAGTTAGATCTCTAATAGTTTAGAAATTGCTTGAACAATTAATTTTGTTATTTAATTTCTTAGCAGATTATACAACCAACAGAAAATCATGAATGTTGAAAGAGTATATGGTAAAAGTAGTTAGCTTTAGCTATAGAGAAGAGAGAGGATGTAGCCCGTGAGATGTAACGTTGGATGAAAAAACCTTGTTGATATGTAATGTGATTATGTTATGCCTATGGTTTTTGTTTGGTTTGGTCTCACGGGAATCCAGCCATCCTTCTCTCTCTCTCTCTCTCTCTCTCTCTCTCTCTCTCTTTCTCTCTCCTGTTTTACAGCATGTGTTGAACTGAACTAGTAAATAGTAATCCTATTCCTACCCCGTTCCACGTTTCTTCTCAACCATACATGATGATGATACAACACAAGTTTTAGTCGGTGTGGTTCCATCTCTAACTTGCTTCCTATTATTAGCTACCGAGCTAGCTGTAAACAATAAACTTCACAAGAATTAATACCAATAATATAGTCTATTGCTGTTTCTTAATGCGTAATTAATATGTAATTCGTTTATTGACTGAATTAATTAAATTGTGAAAGAGTACTAGGCAATCAGAGACTTGTCCACACTTGTGTCACAATTGCATAGTAATCTCTCAAAGACAAAGTAAAAGGGTTGTCTGTTTTTACTAAAGAGATCTCCTGGTTCCCAGAAAGGTATTCCCTTCTATCAATTAAGCTACAACAAGACAAACAGATAAATGGTTGATCACGACCGTTAAAGTCATGTTTAATAGATTGGGTATCTTTGCAGTTATGAGGGTTTTCACAATTGTACTTCCTTCCTTATGTCAGACTCAAATATAGTAACACACTGTCTAAGAATCAGTTCTTTTATTTCTCTTTTTTTTCTTTTTATTTTTATACTAGTACTAGTAGTGGAGCAAAAAAGAAGTTAAGGTTTATGTGTGGTCTATTCTCTTGGTACTTTACTTGTATGTTTCTCTATTTTGAAATAAATAAAACATTTTCGAATTTAGGTTGAGACTAATTTAACGCTATTAGACTGACTTATATGATGAGCGATGTTTTGCAATATTTATAAACATAATAAGTTCGGTGTTTATAAAAATAAAAATAAAAACATTTTTTCAATGGACTCTCAACACACCATCATCAAACCCATGACTAGATGACCGCAGCTTGACCCAAGTGACTAAGCAGATCTCAGATATTTCTTTGATTCCATTTTAGAATTTTGTTGGTTTAACTAGAGATGTCAATTTTAACCTAACCGAACAGGCTTACCTGATGACCCAATATTCAAATTGGGCTTGCTAAATAAAAGCCTAGAGAAAAATCGGATCGTTTTGGCTCAGCACAATTGACTCGGTGGCCAAGTTAGACCTCCTTTGTTATGTTATGGTGAGAAATAGCTCTCATTTATAAGTACATTTTCAAAATGGGAGTGTGACTTTGGTCAAAAGATAATCTGGTTCAATAAATTAATAATCAACTTTCCCCTTATAACAGAACAAAACTTTTCATGGGCTTGTACTGCTATTTGCTTAATCTGATGTTCAATTAATTGGGCATTGATAATAAAAAAGCAGTACGTACCCTGCTAGAAAAATCAGTTCAGTTCAGTGCAATTAATAAATAGCTAATGATATTGGATAAGATGGATTAGAGGGATGAGAAATTAAAAATGACACACACGTGTGAGGTTTTCATTTGGGGTATTGATGATGAAAAAGTAAAAAGAGGTGGAGTTAATTAATCTTTGGTTTGAAAAGGGACGTTTCAAAGAAAGAAATAGACAAGTTGTTGGCAGTGTACAGAGAGCACCCAGTGATGTATTGTACTCCTGTTTTTGTGTTCCCTTTTACTCATTCACTCATCTCTTCTCTTCTTAATTTTCTCCCTTCCTACTTCTACTTCTACTACAACCCTAATTCCTTCTATCTACTATTACTACTCTTACTGCACCCCTATATATCATTCATTCTTATAGCTAGCTAGTTCCAATTGTAGCTTATATTCTATCTAGCTATATTCTATTGTTATATAGGTCATGTAAGTTAAGTACCACCTTAATTATTAAATCCCTTACTTTTCATTGTTACCTTCTTTTTTTTTCATCACTTCTATAGGTAAGTTCATTAATGCTATTTTCACTTCTATGAAGACAAATACCTAGAGGGTTTGTTTTCTATGGAAATATGGATTACACTTGATGGAAATATTATCTACCTCAAACTTGTTTCTATGGAAATAGAATTGAGGTAAAAAGTTGATTGTCGCTAATAGTGTGTTTGGTTTGTAAATGAAAGTGAGAGGAAAGAAAGTGGGAGGAAAGATTGAATAAGGAAAGAAAAAGAGTAGAAAGTGAGAGGATTATTTTGGTTGTTTGATTTAAGAGAAAATAGAGTAGAAAGTGAGAGGATAGACACAATTTGTTTGCAAAATGACATAAATAACACAATGTACAACAATAAAAAAAGAGAAATTACAATATTATTAAGAGGTTATTTCTGTCATTTTGTTAAATTGGAGAACAATTCTATGTGTGGACCCCACCAAAAAGTTTCCTTCCTCTCCCTTTTTAGTTGAAACCAAACCATGGAAAGTGGAATATTTCATCACCTTTCCCTCCACTCTCTTTCTTTCCTTCTACTTTCTATGGAACCAAACATACCATAAGTGCATTGATAGTTTCAGCAACATGTAGAAATTGGCTTCCAAGTTCGAATTCAAGTGTGACCGAATGATAATGTCTATAATCGATATTTGTTAGTCATTTAATCTAAACTGATAAAAAAAGAGTTAGAGGTAAAGATTTGTAGTAAAGTCATTGTAATTTTGGTTTGCTTAGAAATGTATTTACAATTATGTTTGCAAAGCACAAGTGTAAAAATCCATGCGTCTATGTGACTTCAAAGAGAGAGAAAGGAGGTGCATGTGTGAGGTAAAAGTTTGTTAAACATGTCCTGGCTGAGAAAGGAAAGTTATGTGTACTAATTATGCAGTACAAAAATAGTCATTAGTTTTAGTATTTGCATATTTGAAATGCATGATGGAACTTGTTCAACAATTTTGACTCATCTAACCCCCTACACAATTCTTTCATCATTACTAATTAATACCCACCTTCTATAATATAATCCACCACTTGATATACTGTGGATTGATACTTCAAAATTATTTAGAATTCTAATGACAACCAATGTCACTTAATTTTGGAAGTATAGTAGTTCACATTACTCTTCGTTCACGATCGAGATAATGACTCGACGATCGGTCAAAGAAAAAGACGAAGTGATTGTTTTTGTTGAACCGACACTAATATTTTAGTATCTCATTCGTGAAAAATGATGAGGACCGTGTGTTTTACTTTCAAAAAGTTGTTGAAATTTCAAACGACTTTCAAAACTAGTCTATTGTAAACGAACATAGATCATCTTTTGCACACAAGAAAATACGTACTGCGCTAGTATGGACCGTCCGATCTAAGTCCATGCAAGGATTCAAATCCATTGTAAACCACTTATCAAGTTACCCCATTTTAGAATTTGCCTAATTAATAACCAGTTCATTGAAGGACTTGTTCTCTGTCTAATAGTAGTTTTGTTGTAGTGGTGAATCACCTCAATAGTGGTGACACAACTGTTATGGATCATCTACAATCTAGAATTTACCTACATACATTCAATATACACCCTCTCTCTCTCTCTCTCTCTCTCTCTCTCTCTCTCTCTCTCTCTCTCTCTCTCTCTCTCTCTCTCTCTCTAGTTTATTTATATAATACCGACTATTTCATGTAGTGACATATATATGCCCCACTTTGTCTGTCTCTATATATCTTCTCACGCAGCTTTCTTTATTCCATTAGATCTGAAAAAGACTACTTACCCACCCAACCCAACTTCTTCTTCATATATATCCTTTCACTATTTTCTCAATCACCCTTTCTTTCATGACTATCACAGGTGAGTAAACCAAACAACCCCTTATTCCACTTCCACTTCTCTTCCTCCAACATCCATCCATGAAATCATTCAATGACTAACTAACTTTCTTTCTCTTAACAAAAAGAAACTGTTCATCAAAAACTGAACCTAGCTACTTTTGCTTTCTTTCAACACTTTTTCAAAAAACATGTCACCGGAAGACAAACCACCCGCAGAAACCGCAACAACAACAAAAGATCATGAAAACAACCAACAAGGTTCTGGTTCTGGTTCCGGTGGTGGTCGGAAAACTAGTTCTTCAACCGCTACAAGACCACAAGAACATGGAATCAAGTGTCCAAGATGTGATTCACCCAACACAAAATTCTGTTACTACAACAACTACAGTCTCACACAACCAAGACATTTCTGCAAAACATGTAGAAGATACTGGACAAAAGGTGGAGCTTTACGTAATGTTCCTATAGGTGGTGGTTGTAGAAAGAAAAACAAGGTGAAATCATCAAGAATGTCTTGTGATTCTAATAACTCTGGTGGTGGTGGTAGTTCCTCTTCAGATCAGTTTAATGGTCTTAAGTTTCTTCATGGTTTATCTTCTTCACCTTCTCTTGATTTTCATCACCTTGCTGGTTTACCTTTCCCTAGACTTCAACTTCATCATCAAATCACTTCTCCCATTTATAACAACAATCACTTCTCTTCTTTTGCTGAAACTTCTTCTGCTCCTCCTCCTTTTGATCCTTCTTCTGTTGCTATGAATTACCCTTTTTCAAGTGGTTATAATGGTGCAAATGCAATGAATATTCATAGTCATAACAACCTTGCTTCTTCTATTGAGTCTTTGAGTTCAATGAATCAGGATTTGCACTGGAAACTGCAGCAACAAAGGTTGGCTATGCTTTTTGGAGGAGAAAACCAGAAGGAAAATAACAACAGTGTTGTTTCACAGGTTAATGAGAACAACAACGAAAGTCAGAAACCTGAACCTATTTTGTTTCAGAATCTTGAGGTAACTAAACCAGGTGGTGAGGTTTTCTCAGTTGGAAATTCAAGAAAAAGTAGTGAAGATACAATTCTACCTAGTGAATGGTTCTTTGGGAATTCTTATGGTTCTTCTGTTACTACTCCTACACCTACTACTGCTAGTAGTGGTGGTCCTGGACCTGTTCATGATAATAATGCAACTAACTGGAATGGAAGTGGTGTTCATGCTTGGAATGATGTGCAGCAACAATATAGTTCTTTGCCCTAGCTAAGAAAGAAGAGACTAAGAGGTAGTACTGTAGTACTAGTAGTAGTAGTAGTCTTTTTTTTTGAAAACTTAGGAAGATGAAATTAATTAATAGAGTAACTCTTTTGATTATTTGTCTCAGACTCCTTTAATTATATCTTAGTTAATTATTATTATTATGTATTGTTATTTACCTTTGCTAGTTCAAAAGAAAATATATGTAACAGATTGGAAATTGGAAAATCAATTAATTAACCTGTCATCATTTGTTCATATAGTCTTCAATTTCAGCTATGGTGTATAGTTCATAAAAATAAATGTGATATGGTGAATAGTTCATATACATTATCATGTGTAGAGTTGGCTTTGATGAATTAGAGAGTTACTCTATATTCTGTCTAAGGTGTAGTGTAGGTAATGCTTTTTTCCGTTTACCTCAAAGTATTATTGGGATCTGTGATGGATTATTTTGGACTGTTGTGATAATTTTTTAAATAGGGGAGAATTAAATGCATATCTTTGATTTGTTTTATGTTCAGTGTAGTAATATACAAATACAAAACTTATTTATAAACAAGAGTGTGTGTCTGAGTTGAGTCTCTCTCTCTCTCTCTCTCAGCATGTCTGTGACTGTGTGTGTATCTATCATAAGATCAGAGAACTTAGTTTCAGGCTGTTGAGGAACTGATCAATGCGATACCAAGACACAGAAAACACGCTGTTTGGCCTCTTCTTAGCCCTGCACTGTCAAGGCCTATCTCTCTCTCTAGTGTATGTTGCTGCTAAACCTAGCTATTAGTAATTATTGTTGCAGCAGTGAGTGTGGTGTGTGATTTGGTGGTGTCTGAAAAAAGTGAAACTTTGAAAGTGAATTCAATGAAGCACTGTCAACGTCTACTGTAAATATATACTACCATCTACTCACCACTAAAATTACCATATTATTCTTTTCACTTTTCTTTCACTCACTTAAATATCGTCTTTTTGTGGAGTGACTCTCTTTCTTTTATTATATTTTGCAACTTTTAATATGTTAATAATTTCATAGATAATTATAATAAATACACTGGGTAAAATATTAGTCTCAACAAATATATAAAATAAACATCGGTGACCCTCCGCTTTACATTTTATCATTCCGCTTTTTGTGACTCACATTTATTACCATTGATTTAAAATCAATTAAAAATATATGAGATTATCAATCAACTATATCTTTATCAAAACACTCACTACCAAAAATACCAAACTACCCTTCTATTAAACTAATATCTTTTTATTCCTAAAGCTCTGTCTCATTTTTCTATTTTTCATAATATATATATACTTTAATTTCATATTAATATATCCCTTTTCTCTATAAAAAAAGTTTTATTTAATCTCTACTTGAAAATTTGAAATTTAATAAAATTAGGTTTTCTAATCTTTACTGGGAAATATTACATATTCTTTGGTAAATATTCACGGGTAGTAGTTTTCGGACTAACTCAATTACAATTTAAAACATTTTATTTATCTACTTTAAATTATGTCTAAATCTATTAATAAAAATAACGCAAAAACACCCGTGCGTATGCACGGGTATCCTGCTTGTTTGAATTATAACAGACATATAATATTATATGGCATCTAATATACTAGGGTTAGGAATTTTGGTGCAGCAAAAAATTAAAGTTATGTTTATTGTTTAGCTTTATAGAGTGTTATACGTTGGAGAATGAGCCGTTTGCTTTGCATCTATCCGTGCTATTTGCCACTGATGGATCGAGTCTCATTGAAATACTACTACTGTGTCATCTCATGACTCAGCAAAGCAGTGTGAGTGAAGAGAGTTTTGCTTTTCTTCCTTCTTTGTCATCTTTATTCCTCACTTTCCACTGCTACGGCCATGAAAATATAGACCCCACAAATGCAGAAAAAGATTTACATTATTACTATATGCTCTCTCTTTACTCCTTCATTCTTCCCATACATATCTTTTGAAATATGTATGTTCATGCACAGTGCACCATCTACCCTTTTTGTAATTAAAACTTAGTGAAATATGTATGTACAAAGCGATTACACATGAACTAAACGAGGAGTAGGAACTCCAGTAACATCATCAGCAACTAACGAATTTGAACTTGTGCTTTCGGTATTCATATTGTATTTAGTTGTATTTTAACACGAGTTAGGTTCTGTAAAATATTGAGTAAACACTTCATTTAGTCCCTAAACTATCTCTCTCCTTTTCTCTCTTATTTGGTCCCGAAACTGTAAAAATATAATACATAGTCTTTAAACTATTATATATCCATCAATTTAGTCTCTCAATTATTTTCTAAAAAAGAGATACGGTGAATAGTTTAGAGACTAGATTGATGAATTTTAAATAGTTTATGGACTATTTATTATATTTTTGTAGTTTAGGAACAAAATTGGAGATAGACTGATAGTTAAGGGACCAATTAGAGGATTTACTTGTAAAATATTCTTACACTTCCCGTGCATTTTAATTTAATCGTAACTAAATATAAAAAATTATATACATACATGTTAAGTTGTTATTTTATTTTTTTTTATTACAAAAAAAAAAGTTTTTTTTTACAAACATTTTAAGTTGATAGTAGCAACACTATTAATTCCTTGACTAAATTATAGTTTTGGTCTCCCTATTTTTACAAATTCGGACATTTAGTCCTCCTATTTTAAAATTCGGACATTTAGTCCCTATTTTTAAAACTCAAGAGATTTAGTCCAAATAGGGGTTTTTTACTTTTTTTTGTTGATTTGAATACATGTCAAAAAAAATGCATAGGTGGACCTCATTAATTGACGTGGCGCCTAACATAAGCTCCACATGTGGCTGCCACGTCAATTAATGAGTCACTTAGGGGTTCCACATGTGGCACCTAACAGAAACACTGAAACCAAAGTGACATTTGATTATTTGTTATGTGCCTCAAAGGAATTAGGCTAAATTATAGTTTTGGACCCCCTATTTTCACAAATTCAGATATTTAGTCCCCCTATTTTAAAATTCGGACATTTAGTCTCCCTATTTTTAAAAACTCAAGATTTAGTCCAAATAGGGGTTTTTCACTTTTCTTTGTTGATTTGAATAATGTCAAAAAAAATGCATAGGTGGACCTCATTAATTGACGTGGCGCCTAACATAAGCTCCACATGTGGCTCCCACGTCAATTAATGAGCCTAACTATAAACCTATTTTCTAAAAAACAAGAAGATTTATTTACTATTTAAACTACTGATTAAAATTTAATACAAATATTTTTTATTGATAATCTACTATCTCTCTTTTACTTTATACTATAATATACTAATCAACTAAAATAATCAATTTAAACTCCGAGATAATTGCACTGATATATAAAAAACACGGAATAACTGTAGCGATATGTTGAAAACACGAGATTAATATTTTGCCATTTATAATTATAATTTTTGAAGAATACTATAAACCTACTATTTATAAAAAAAATGCAGGCTTAACGAATATTTAAACTGATTTAAAACACACGTGACAAATATTTGTCACTAATACCTAAACAAGAACAAATAATTGTCACTGATATATAAAAAACACAAGATAATATTTCTTATTGATAATCCACTATCTATCTTTTACTATCTACTATAATCTACTAATCAACTCAAATAATCAATTGAAACTATGAGATAACTGCACTGATACATAAAAAACACGTGATACCTGCACTGATATATAAAAAAAAAGGATAACTGCAATGATATATATATATATATATATATATACGGGATAAATGCACAATTATTTTTAACAGTTTTAGATTTTAATATTTATCTATTTTTTATTTGAAACTCCTTTTTTATCTACTTTAAATCTGTCTTTATTTTCATAGGGTAATGGTCAGACTATTTAAATACTGTCTAAGTTCATTTATAAAAAGAACACGACAAACACTGCAGTGTATGTATCTTGCGGATATCCTACTAGTTGTAGTCTAAAAAGAGTTTATAAGTGAGAGATGTTTCTCACTCTAAAAGTTGATTTCGTAAGGTTGAGTTAAGTCTGACGCCAATTCTAAGATGATATCAGAGCCAACTGAATATCTATTGAGTCATCCGCTATCGGGACACTCGGGTCATACTCCAGTTGTTCGGTCTTCAGTGTGTGTTAAGAGTCTCACATCAAATGGGATATGACCTAAAAAAGAGTTATAAGTGAAAAACATTCTCAGTTTATAAAACCAGTTTTGTAGGGTTGAGTTAATTGTAACCCAAATTTTAAGACAATATATACTTTCTCCATCAAACAATCAGCTTCTAGCCATTGTATTGTACTAATCATTTTCTCTACATAATAAGGGTCATGAAGGAGTTTGAAGAAGGAAGTGAAGTTTCAAATCCTAGAAACTTATCTCCAGCACTTAATTAATTACTAATCATTAACATTTGCCTAAAAATATATATATATTATTATTTATTAGGCTAATAAAGTGCTAAGTAGATGAACGAGGGAAAATCATTTGAGTTCAAAAGCTACAAACTTTCTTTTTGTAATTATATATGTTTCTACATGCGTGTGTTTTGTTGAGGGGGTTGTATGACTCAAGACTCATGAGGCATGGCAAAGTGGAGAAAAACAGAAAAGGTGACTTACGAAACAAGAACGTGAAGGTGCGTGATTAACGTGAGTTAGAGAGAGAAACTCTTGTTTTGTTGGATTAATGTGTGTGGCAAACTGTCATTTTACAACTTGCATAGTGCAAGAAGCTCATGACATGTATGACAAGAAAAACATTACTCCATACTTTCTCATCATTCCCTTCTTTATCCTCCTACACCGAAAACCCTCTGGCCCCCACTAGTTTTCATCACTTGATTGTTTCCTCCACTAAACAACTACACATCCAATGCAATCATATGTATGACCAGAAACATAAATAAAGATTTATGCCACATATACAAAGACCAACGAATTTTCTAAAATCACTTGATGATATATAAGTTCATTGTGCTATTATTTATATATAAGCTAGCAAAATGATGATTAATAACATTGTTACATCTAGACACCACTCACTATCGAATACTAAAACAATGCAGTCTTTACTCTTTCGAGTATACTAGTTGACTTAATTGGTCCACCACTTTGAGACACAAAATTGAATCCAAAATGTAATACCGTGGATATTCGAATTAATAGAATGTATAAAATATTTGATCCTTTTATCATGCTAAAAAATGTAAGACAAATGTATTATATTTTGTATAACAAGGATGGCATATAGCAACCACCGCTAGAAAAATGAAAAATGGAGACCAGAGAAGGGAAAATTCAATCCGAACAGACCTTTAGTTTTGAAAAAAAAAAATTGTTTTAAATAATCTTTAATTCCTATTTGTCAAAAAAGAACTCCTTATTGGTTGATTTTTTTTTTTGAGAAATTATTTCCTTAATGTTAACTCTTAATATATCTTCTTGAAAATTTGTTTTAAACAAATTTTATTTGTTTATAATAAGTACTTACATTACATTGTAATTAGTGTTTTAAAAATCGAACGGTTAAACCGGTTAAACTATGACCTGACACTGTCTATGGTTCAGTTATTTCAGCAATTCGGCCGTGATTCCATCTAGGTTTGAGCGATTCTAAGTTATTGAATCATGGCTGGAATATCTCACCAATTTGATATTCGGTTCAGTTTTCAAAAAAACGTTGATTGTTATAGTCATTATTAGAAGAAACTTATGTAGATCTCATTACTTTCTAATTGGGTCTTATGGAATGAGAGCAATCAACGTAAAATAATTGAGTAGATATAAAAAACAGCCCTCTATTGTTAGGGCCAACATTAGGACGCTCATGGCTACTTAAGGGTTGGTGCACTAGAGTAAATGGAGTGCCAAACTGCCAATAAGAGTATCTCATTACTGATTAATTAAACATAATTAAAAAAAATGCCTATCATGATAGATTTTGTTTTGGTTACAAAAATTTTAGGGTGAGGGGATGGTGTCCCATTCCAAGGCGGGAAAACCTTTGGACTTTTTGAGCACTTACAAAGATAATTATATTTACCTCACCTCAAAAAGAGACTAGGGATTTGAACCCAAAACCTCGCAGATACAATTCTTGTCGTGCTCTACTAGGTCAACGTCGCCTGTTATAATAGTATTACTGAATTCAATACATATTGTTATTTTTCATCTAATTTAAAATTTAAAATATGACAGTCATGATTCAAAATATTCATTAGCTAATTTTGTATGTAAACAATTTCAATTTCAGCTCATGCTTTCACCATAAGAGGAGGAGAATTCAATATAAAGGTACACAATCATGATTGTAAATATTCAATACCTAACTTTGTATGTAAAAAACTTCAATTCAGCTCATGCTTTCATCATAAGAGGAGAGAATATACTAGGTAAAATTACACACAAGCATGCTTGAACAAAATGTGTTCTTTCTAAAAAAATTAAAAACAAAAAACTATTTCTTAAATGCTAATCAATCGAACATACAATATTTAATATCAATTGTTTTT
The DNA here is from genome assembly GCA_020916435.1 of Oxytropis ochrocephala. Taxonomy (NCBI): domain Eukaryota; kingdom Viridiplantae; phylum Streptophyta; class Magnoliopsida; order Fabales; family Fabaceae; genus Oxytropis; species Oxytropis ochrocephala. The sequence continues at coordinate 17,592,646 of CM037092.1, forward strand.
ACAGGAGCCGTTTTTCTTCTATCTCGACCAAATTTTCTTCTTACTCTCCCTCTCGCGAATTCCTTGAGTCTGATCTCTGCTTGTGCTAGCTCTCTTGTGAGACAATGGAGCTTGAGTAGCAACAACTGGCTTTGTTGTTGGCCTACCAGTCCTTACAATTTTAGGTGGATCAGATTTCCTTGTGATTCTTCTTTCATGTAAAGAGGATGGCATGACAAAATTGTTCTCTATTTCATTGCTTCTTAACTGCCTTTTGTTTCTCATCTGAGTAACAGAATCATTTCCTTTTAACAAAGTAGAACCTTGACTTATCTGGCGGTTTACCGAGTTTGAACTACATAAAATGTGAGTCTCTGCCTCGCTAGGACATTCATCACTTTTGCTGCTTTTACGTAAGTCAGGTGTGGCCTTTACTGCTTCAACATAACAATGTGTTTGTTGCCATTGTTGCTCGCGCTCTTTGTACCTGTCCTCTAGTTCCTTCATCTGCCATGACACATTAAAACTAAAATTAAAATTAAAATGTAAATACATTTGAGGATAAATTAAAAATATTATTTCCATTACACTCCTTCACTCATGGTAAGCTACTAAATGTAACTGTGATCAAATAGCTTTTCAAATGTAGTATGCAACAGAAACAAATAAAGTACCTGTTGTTTGAGCAAGGATCCTGAGTTCTGCTCCTGCTCTTTCAGTTTTCTCTCAAGCTCCTTGACCTGGAGAATATGAAGCAGTGAGCATAAAAAGTGATCAATGAATCAATGAAATGTATACATTTAACAGAGGGAAAGAATATCTTATTACAATAACGTCTATAATCATTAGCCACCTTATCTTTTAGAATGGCAGATTCAGCCTCAGATCCTTGCAACTGATCTTTGAGCTTCTTTTCTAGATCCCAAACCTGCTTGACATGAAAAATATGACTTAACTTATACTTGGACCACACTAATTGATCTGTTATACACAAAGAATGGTAAAAGCTTTTCTCAAATATATTCACAAAATGTATGTTCATGCTAAGGTTTTGCCAAGAAAAAGGAATTAGAGAGGAGGAGTGGGGAAGCAGTTTTCCTAAAGCAATAGACAAACCTTCTGTTGGAAACTTGCTGTCTCTGACTGCAGTTCTTCCTTTAGTTTCTTCTCTAGCTCTTTGACCTTCATGGAAGCAAGAGTCTAGTTAGACATTAATGTGAAATGAACCAGTAACCAAGGTAAATATTCTGTTTTACTCTATATTATATATTATATATTCTAACAGTCACTGTCATTCGTAAATTGCAATACGGATATTTTGTCAAACTTTCCCGGAATTTGGAGGTCGCAAACTAAAAGACCAAAATCATGCTAGACATCCCCAGTTAGCACAACAATACCTAAATTAGCCACCAATCAAATAGCAATATTGAATAGAAAGAAACCTTATGTTGGAGATTAGAGCAGGTTTTTTCTTTTCCCTTCAATTCTTCAGATAATTGAGAAATTTGTTTCTCGGTTTGGTTTTGCATGGATATTTTTAACTCAATCTGGCCTTCAAGTTCTTTAATCTTTTCTTGTAGATTTCTGTGAATATGATCCTTCCCTTTGGCTTTACTCTCAATGTTTTGCAAATTTTCTTCCAGTTTCCTCATAGATTCATCTTTACTTCTGCACTCACTTCGCGCCTTTTCAAGCTATGCCAAAGTGTAAAAGGAAGAAACATCAATCGTTTAAAGAACATGGCGAAATAGAAAATAAATTCAATGTGTTTGAGTAAGGATCAGCAGCCTACCATTGCTTTCGTCTTTTGAAGTTCACTTGTATCAATTTGCTTCTTAACAGGACCCAACTCAACGCCCCTTACTCTAGTTGCAAAATTTAGTGAGCTTAAAGTCTCACCTAGGTCCTGGTCTGATGGACTTACTTGTACAAACATCAAAGTTTTTGAGTCACCTCCTGCAGTATGATGTAAAAAAATATGCGACAAATGTTACCAATATATTTGTACAGAAACTGGATCTTAGTCCTAAAAATGAACAAGTAACACAAAGAAAGCTGAAATAACTAGACATACATACCTAGTGAGTCTTGGAGTAAATGCGTCAATTTAGAGTTCCTGAAACCTCCAAAAGAAAATAGCATCATTGAAAGTTATATACACATATAAAGATGGATAGTGGTAAAGAGAAGGGTGGATATACCTGTATGGAATGTGACTGCTTTTGGCTGCTAAAGCGGCTATCACATCGCCAAGAGCGGAAAGAGATCTATTAATATTTTGTGCTTCCTTAAGTCGCTCCCCTTGTGCTTCAGTCTTTGCAAGTCTCTCACTACCTGCCAAATCCACAAGACAAAGCTTGCTCTTGGTACACTCACCATTCATCAAATTTTTCGCCTTTACCATTATACAAAGCATACTGACAAAAAATATACAACTGATATTAGTAAGTACAGAATGAAACAAACTCGCTTGGATTTAGAGGTACTAGACAACAATAGTAATGAAATAGGGGGAGATGAAAGAACACTGTACCAATGTGATCGACTGCTATGCTCATTAACGTTATTACTTCCAACTGATCTAGCATTACTTCCAGCCTGCAGTACGTTCCACACATCATTTATGTTATCAACCTTGGCTTCTATGACACCAGGAACATGATTAAATCCTTCAGTGTCTTGTTTTATCTCCAACCTGGTAACCATTTCAAAAGAATTCATTGCAGCTTACTATACCAGACCATCTCATGAATAGAATATCAGTGAAAACCATAACAGAAATTACCTTTTTGATGTTTGTCCGTGGCCAATAGGTCTCTGATTTGTTCATTATAAACCTCGAGCACACTAACAGATATATCGTATGAAAATGTTTCACTCCTTTCCTTACTAACTTTAAACAAGTGCTCAAGAGTTCTGTAATTGACTCCTCTATTCTGCTCTGTTCCTTCCATGGTGAATGTCTTTCCTGTTCCTGTTTGTCCATAAGCAAAGATGCAAACATTGTAGCCATCCAGCACAGAGATTACCATTGATGATGCATCAGCAAAAACATCAACTGGAAAAACAAAGGAAACACTGTCTGTTAGAAAACTTCCAATTGTGCTAATAATCTGAATTTTGTTCCAAGTATGGCAACAATGATGGTCAAGCACAGTTCTTGTATTACACTTTGCTCTTACCTTGATCATCTTTTGGTGTATAAACCCTGTCAAATCTAAATGTCTTTTGGTGGAGCCAGTTGTCAAAATTCCAAGGCATCCATCCTTTGCTGCATCGAAATCCACAACCGTTGCACACCCAGCTGACATTTCAGCCTTATTCAATGGACGACAACGGCAGAAAACCCTAATGTTCCCTAGGTATTCATAACAAAAGCACATTAGTATTTAGTGCCTTTGACTTGTAATAATTCTCCTCGGATAGGAATAAAGTTCACTTATACTATGTAGAATAAATACACATGAAAGCATACCTTTAGCCTCTTGAACTTCATTGAAGAGTTTCTTTCTCTGTGTCATTTCTTCATTGTACTTCACTTTGAGATCTTCACACTGCTTAACTGCAGAAAAGAATGTTAATCCCTTAAGACGATTTGTACAATTTCACAACCAAAACTAAGTCAACTCATCAGTCTTCAGTCTTAAATAAGGAAAATGGAGATTGAATAATGTCACTGAAGCATACCCAATTCCTGGACTGCAAAAACCATATTACTTATTTCAGGGATTGAATCAACACATTCATGTGCTTCAAAGGAAAGTTGAGATTGTTCACTCTTCATTAACTGCAAAACAAATTTAGTGCAGGTATTCTTAAATGTGATTCTGGGAATATAAAAATGATAATAACTTTAAACATCACTCTTAGTCAATTACCTTTACTTTTTCCTGTAAATTGCTAATTGCTTCTGCCCATTTCTTCTTATCAAGCTCATACCTGTTAGAAATACTCCTCAAGCTCTCTGCTTGTTTCTCCACAGTTTGTTCTGACAAGGTAATTGACAATAAATTTAGGAATATTTCAATCTCAGACCAAAAACATTTGAAACAATAAAAGGTGAGGCTGTGTGATGGCCATAGGCAGATCTATGTGTCAATGACGGGTGCAGATGCACGCCCTAAGATTTTAAAAATTACTTATAATACCCTATATGTTTGTAATTTTGACCCCTAGTTTTATAGCTAGAGGTGCTATGTTGGTTTAAGAAAAGGAATACATGCATGAACTTCATGTAATGCTAAAAAATGAAATCAATATCAACAATGGCCAAATTGTTCTGTACAACAAAGAAAATAGCATATTGTTTACTGTAAAAGTGATTATATTATCAATTAATTAGTTTTAATATATAGCATCTTGTTTACTCCTACAAATTTACTTAATTATTAAAGTGCTTTTAATAACCATGATTAAATTTATTTATAAAATAAATTGCCCTCGCTAACCCAAGGATCTGGATGCACCACTGGTGATTGCATTGATATATAGGCACATCTAACTCTGGTACTTTTATTATTTATTATAACCATAAGCTATGCATCACAAATGAAATAATAAGATCTTTAAGTTCCTACATATACACGTTAACAAATTTCATTAACCATGTTAAGAAAGTTCTGTGCAGACTTGAATTTCCAAATTCCTCTTCTTGGAAAACTCTGCAAAACATACCAGTAATGAGTGACTTAAATGTCACTTCATCAAGCTCCATCTGGACTTTTTCGAATTGTGTATTTGTTGCAGTTAATGACATCCATGCCTCAGAGCATTCTTTTGCCTTGAGCTCATATTGCTTGGTGAGCAGGTTGTATTGCATAGTGAGCTCCTTTATCCTATTCTCGTACTTCACAGTAGATTTTGTCTGCATATCTTTCATCTGAAACATTCCAATGAAAAGCAGAAAAGAAAAATGCAGTGAGTCTTCAAACTATAACTTATTAACTATAACTAAGTTGCATTGCACCTCTTACCTGTGATGAAGGAATTTCAATCATTGCATCGCAGTAGTTACATTTGACGTAAGAACTTGTCACTGGTGGAACTGTTTAACAATATGTTGTAGGACAATAAGTTACTGAGTAACATCTATGCCAGTGTATAATTAGTCGTGCACTATAAACAGAAATGACGTACCAGATCCCTCTGTCGCTCTCCTAATGCATATTCCACTAACAACTGGGCTTCCCTTAACACTTTCAAATTTTATGAAAATTTCACCATCATCCTTCACAGCGACTCTAGAACCAATCAACTGTAGTGGCTTGTTGGCTCCCACAACGGCATAGATATCCAATTCGGAAAGGACCTGCCATATTATGTCCAAAAAAAAAAAGAAGTTAAGCTTTTACATTTACAAATTTCTCAAATGCATAACAAAAATGTCTAGTTTAGTTTGTACTAGTATGTGGTAAAGCTTGCCTTTTCATCTTGTATGTATACATTGAACACCCTCATTCGTTTTGGCCCATTCATGTTAATGATCTCCACAAAATGAAGGTCAACAAAATAGTCTCCAGGAGGAAGGTTATCAATTCTGTAACAAAAACATCCTAACCGAGCTGACTGGTAGATAAATGGGTAATCTCCACCATCCATTATCTGCTCGTTGGTACGGAAAACGTTGCCGCCATCAAAAAAGGCGTCATCCAGAAACTTCATTCCATCAGCTGCTTCATTAAAGGCTTCTCCTCCAGCATTCACAAACATGATATACTCATCTGCTTCAAAAGACATGATATCATAACTAGTTGGTACTTGATCCTTTAAATAACTAAAGGACTACAGAAGTAAAACTTGATCGTTCACATAACTAAAGAACTACATAAGTATAAATCTTTCCTGGAACATTTGCTTTGCTTCTGCTGGAAAATTCACCTAAGTTAAAAATGCGGTTCTAAGGTATTTGTTTACTTAGATTATAGATGCATTTCTAAACAAACTGCAATGATCCAAAACCAGAATTCCAAAACCCCAATCAACATTATCTCACTATAGACAATTGCCTACCAACAATTTTGTAATTGTAAGTAAAGAGACTAAACAAAAACTTTAAAAATGTGACTAAGAGACATTTCTTGAGCTTAATTTCGGAAAACAAAGGTGAAGAATGATATATTCGAAAAGAAAAAACGCTAATTAATGGTAGACCCAACTTTCAGTCCTAAGAAATAAAAATAAAAATTAACAAAATTCGGGAGATTCTAACCTGGTTTTTCAGATCTCGTAAACCCAGATAGAATAAGTCTGGAATTTGAATCACAGATAACGGAATCGAATTGGGAATCGTCGGAATCTTCCATTACTGAATCTTTAGGCTCTGAGATTAGGGTTTGTGGGTAATCCTGAAAAACGTTCGCTTGGATTGGATCCATGTAAGATGGTTGGGTGGCTATGAAAAAGGAATTTTGAGAGTGGGTGAGAGAAAGAGAAATGGAGAGTGATGTTCGTGGCACAAGAAAGTTTCAAGGTTCGAGCGGTGAAGGATGGAATCATGCGAATTTGAATTTCGATAGCGTTTGCTCGTTTGAATAAACCGACCGTTAAACTTTTGCCCTTACTTTCCTTTTACCTTTTAATTTTAATTTAAAAAGTTAAGTAATAATTAAGTAATAATAAAGGATAATTTGTCGCCCTTTGTGGTTCTACCCGGCTCGAGTGATTAGTCTCTACAGTTGCGTGCAGAGGATACCTAACTTATACAAAAAATGATAATTTGTCAGAATTAATAAATACTAATGCCACAAAATAGTAGAAGATATCAATGTAAAAAGATTAATTTGGCCTATATAGTTTGGATTTAGGTGCTTTATAGTTTTTTTAACCACGTGTTTTGTGTAAAAAAAAACCATGTGGTTTTAGTTTGAGTGAATATCTATCTATCTTGGTCTCACAAAAATTTTGATGTCAAATTTGATCTTTGAGAATGAATAATGCACAACTTATTGTCTCTTCACATTTTCAAATAGAGGATACATTAGCCCATTTGTTAGTCTTTTGTTAGTGGCTAACTTTTTTTTGTCGATGTGCCCATCACATAGTCTACACATCCGATAATATTTATTAACTTCGTTATAATAAGTTCATGTCAACACTTCTAGTGATTGAGATTTTGAAAGGGGGCAACTTAGTCCCTATTTACTAAAGGGAATGAGTTTGCTTCGTCCTTTAAAAGTGTATAAACGTTTTATTTGTGAATAAGAGGTTAGAAGAAAATGGAGTGAGATATCTTATAGTTGTGATAGTGGACAGAGGAATGGGGGTAGATCAAGTGTTCTTCCATGATTCCGATGTGTAATGTGGTGGATGAATCTCTTCTTCACCGATTCAGAGATCGTCGCTCCAGCTTGAGCCTTTGAAGCTGTCTCAAAGTGAGAAGTCAAGCAAACCTCTTTAATAATATGAGTTAGATGAGCTGCTTAGATATGAATCTTAATCATAATCAGAGAAGAAATGAAGAACCTTACTGGTTTATCTTATTTGGTGTGGCTTTTGATCTTATTTGGCGGAATTGTTTTGACCTCGTGTCCTATAATAAATCCTCCTCCACCCAAGCTACTCTTATCAAGATTAGAAACTAGGACGAATGGATAGTGAATGGCATGGCGAACAAATCTCTTCTTCACCCTCTAATATCCCCTAATTCTGCTTTCGAAGACTAATGTTTGGGCTCCTACGGATCCTGGTTGGTGGAAATTGAATTGCGATGGGTTTGTTATTAATAATGGCAGATCAGCAGGGTGTGGGGCTATCCTTGGTGATTCCCATGGTTGATTTGTCTTTTCGTACTCCCACCGTCTTGAAGCTTGCAACGCTATGGAAGCCTAGCTCTGGGGCATTTATCATAGATTGTGCATCGCCTATGGTAGAGGTCACCATCAACACTCAATTGAGACAGTTTCGATTCTGGCTTTTGAGCTTCTAACCTCCTCTACTGATAGAGCTAATGATCAGTTGATTCGCAACATCTAGGAGGTTGGTTCTAGGGAGTTGAGCATTAATGAGAGAAAGATAAGAAGTGAAGCCAATTCAGTTGATGATATTTTAGCTAGAAGAAGCCATACAATTAATGGCAGTTGTGTAATATTTGATTCTTCTCCAGACTTTTTGGTGGCCCAAGCCATGTCTGTCGATATGGTCATTAGGCCCCTTTTGTCACAAAAAAAAAAATCAACAAATTCAACCAATTGAAATGGGAACCAACCATGTTTGGAACGTCGAAAAAGGTAGACATGCGGGTATAATGAAGTTGCAATTACTAGACAAAACCTTTTATGCAAATTTTTCATTACTTTTTTACACTTCCCACCCCAAACTTTTTATATTTAATTATTTATCTTAAAATGCAACCATTGTTTCAATTGGATGAACCAATTAGACTTTGAGCCTAAGGTCTTCCCGGTTGGATTCTTGGAGTTTTGTTTTTTAAAAAACGTTGTCTTTAATAAGTAGAGAAAAATGCTAGTGTAATACTCTCAATCATACTCTTTTAAACACGCCATCTTATATTGGTTGAAATTCTTTTAGATCTCATTATGTTTACATAAGATGATTTATCATGACTCATTTGAATTTCAACCAATTAGAGAGTATGTGTTGGAAAATGAGTATTAAAGAATAAGTCGCTAGCTGTGTGTCCCTAGCATTTTTAACACTCATTTCTCAACACATACTTTTTTATTGGTTGAATTTTAAATGAGTGCTACTAAATCATCTGAGTCTCATGTAAATTTGGTTGGATCCGTATGAATTTCAATCAATATAAATGTAATCCAGTGTGGGCTAGCATTTATAATGCATATTCAATTTTATTTTTGTATATGAAAATAAGACACACACACACACAAATATATATATATATTGGTCTCTACAAATATACGTTTCATCTAGTTTAGTCCCAGTAAAAATAAAAATTTGGATTACATCCCCACAAAATCAACATGATTTCATTTTGGTCTCTCTCAATAACTCATCGTCAAAAAAAGTTGATGTGACAAAGAGAGATGACGGTAACACCGTGTGGCAACATCTTATTGGAAAATTGTGCCACGTTACACTATAACATGTCACATCATCATTCCCACGCCAACACTGACACATGACACTGGCATGCCACATCATCAATATTCAAAGCATTGACATCATTTATTTTGGACAGCGGGTTAACGGACAGAGACCAAAATGAAAATATTTTAATTTTGGAGGTGTTTCTAGGGATCAACTAAGTCGTTCAGCAGTGAACTACTAAAGTTGACCGTATGATATTCTATAAATTTTTATCAATGGTTGAGATTTAATACTGGTTGATTCAATCTTAACAACTCATAACATTTTACACAATTTCCTACGGCCAATTTTAGTGGTACACCGATGAGGGACTTAATTGACCCCTCACCCTAGAATCACCTCAACCATATATCTATTTAAGCCTAAAAAAACAAGAATGTAAATTTAAAAACAAATCATAACTATATTAATTCACGAGTTGTACACCTAAGCGTCCACATAGGACCAATCAAAAAATGACACACACATCTCCTGAAAAATACGTGGCACGCCAAGTGTCTTTTAACCAGCGACCGTTGATCTATTCGACAGTTCTCCTTCCATCACGTTTAATTATCATTGATCTAACGGATACAATTTCAGGCCACACATAGTACATTAATGCTCTCCCAAGACAACATCTAACACCATTTTAATGATAATAACACACGGTAATTGAATCTTAATTACCTTACTAATGCGAAGGATCAAAATTAAAGTCGAAATATATGTTTTTCAATTTCGAAGTAAATGCTCTTTAAGCCGGAGTATATGCCTTATTTGCCTTATTCTGCTTCCCATTCTTCTTCGATCTAATCAGCAGCTGTGGGCATTGAAAAAGGAATTTGAATATTTGTCAACCACAATTAATACATATAAAACCCAACGGCTGTGGGCATTGAAAAATGAATTACTTGGAAAGAAGAAACATGGTCAACAAGGAAATGGTTTTAGTATTCAATTTGTGATCAGCAGCATTCCACAATAATCGGAAACCAATTATTTTAAATAATTAGATGTTATTCCATCAGATCTTATTCGTCAATAATATCAATGGATTTTTGAAATTTTAAAATTTCAGAAATAAAATAAACATTTTAAATAAAACTTCTAATAATTTCACAAAGAATTTAACATAAAACTAAATAGTAAACCGAAAATGTGCATTTTAGTGATTCCCTCCGTGATTTTCGAAAACTAAAATTTCAAAATACATCTCTCTCCCAATCCCAAATTCAATCCTTTTATTACCTATCCACATAGCTACATTTCTCATACATACATTGCTCCTTTTATTCCCCTCCATGATGCGTTTTTAAAACTGTCATAATAATTCATAAAGCAGGTCCACATTTGGTGGATCCAATAATTTCACACTATTCTCCTCCCTCAGTATTCTCCTCTCCGAAAATAATTTGACTTCAATTGTAATTAAGTAGTAATTTAAAAAAATGCGTTGTCTCCCATCCCATTCCTCTTCTTCTCTTTCTTTGTCTCTTCTTCCTCTTTTTTCTATTAGGGATATCATATCATCACTTCCATATCGTAGATCCAATCTCTTTTTTTTTTCTTCATGTATCGGTGAGTCTTCTTTCTCTCTTCTTCATTAGTGTCAACTTCTTTCTCTTCATGATGACGTGTTAAGCGGAGTATATGCCTTATTTGACAAAACAATGTAAGCCAAGACAACAACCATGTGGACGAGAGTCATACCTCTTTTCAATCGCGATCGCCGATTGTGTTGAACTAAAACCCCAATTTGATCTCGGACGCTATAACATGTGGAGGAACCGAAAGCGATGATCGTTATCTCATTGTTGACCACCAAACCCGTGGTTTTGGCGAGGAAGCCATGGTGTATTTTGCCCGTACATGAAAACCGTGCAACGCGAAGATTCAATACGATCGGTGGTGTAAGACCTGTGCAACGCGAAGAGACAATACACAAGCACTCATGTCGGTGGATAAGCTTTTCAATCGGGTTATTCTCAATGGGGAAAGTGAAGATTCAATAATGATAAAATTTGGATAAGGGTTTAGTGGAGTTGAATAATATTTTAGAAGTAAATGTCGAAATATCCCCGGGTAGGTCTACAAACCCATAAATACCCTTTACTTTCCCTTCCTGAATTAAGGTCTCACAATTATATATTTTTTCACTCCATTGTTTTGTATCTTAACACACATCCATACGTGTTTTTTAAAATTAAGTAATTCAAATATGTGATACAAAAAAATATTTTGAATATGATTATCTTTAATAATTAGAGTTATATATATATATATATATATATATATATATATATATATATATATATATATATATATATATATATATATATATCATTTCTTTCATTAGGATTTATTCACTCTTCCAAACCCTCTCTTTCGGATCGATCGGTGTGTGTGTGTTTGTGTTTCATTATCAATATCTTTTTGATATCAATTTGTTATTTAGAAAAACCTACTATTACCATTAAGTAATACTAGGTGATGAGAATAGAAAAACAAGTTTTTGTCATAAAAAGATAGAAAGACAAGTTTTGAGATCAGTATCGATTAAGTAAAATGGAGAAAGTTGGATCGTGCGTGCCATCATCACCATATGTGGTTCCTTATTTGATTCGGGCCACTACACCATCGGAATGCTTGAATCGTGATTTGACTCGACTATTTAGTAGGTAATGTGATATTTGCATTGCATATCAAGGCTTGTATGTTGATTCAATATTTAATTGTTCATATTATCTCTAAATTATGTTGTGTCTTAGGAGATATGGTTGGCATACTAAATGGAGCTGGTGCTCCGTGTGATTATTAGAAAAATAACACCAAATCTACGTTGTTATCGATCGACTTATATATCAGGGGTGTGAATGCAATGCATATACGTTTTATACAAATTTAATGATTGTATTTAATTAAATTTGCACCATAATCAAATAAGACTCATTTTTTAACTAATCATAAACATCAACGATACATATACATAATATTTTAACAAAATAATAATTACAAATTAAATTAAAAAAAGAAGATGTATACCCGTGCTGGCACGAGTGATACATACTAGTATCTTTCATATATGATTTTAAAGGATCAACTAAGTCTCTCACCGGCATACCACTATAATTGATCGTTTTATATAGTATAAAATACATGAGCGGTGAAGATTGAATTAACCAATATTAAATCTTAACCATTGACAAAACATATCAATCGATCGACTATAGAGTTTCCTCCTCCAACCACTCGACCGATCAACGATAATGTAGTCTTGCAAACCCCCGACATCCCTCGTGTTGTCTTGTAATGGCCATAATAGCCATAATGATAATTTGATCCCATTTATGCTATCTTGTATTATACATTTTGCCCATAGAGGCTAATTAAAGGATCTGAACTCCATTTCTCATTCATTTTACTCTCTTTACACGATATTCTCATTACCCACACTATCAATCTTGTTTTTGATCGAATGATAACGAAATCTGGTTTAAGGAAATTGAAAGAAACTAAAGTCTGTGAAAGAAAAAGAAAACGAAATTGAAGAACACGATTTGGGTTTATGAACAAATATGGGTTCTTGAATAAACCCCAAACCCAAGTCCTCAAAATCAAATCTCCTAATCTGGCTATCAATCACCATTATCCCCAAACTACAAAGCCCAAATCGAAGACAAATTTGGAATGAGATGTAGAAGGAAGAACCCTAGTTCATCTCAATTTGGGGGTTCTTTTCGATTTTCTGGTAATTTATTTTGGGTTGAAGATGATGATGAGTCAGCAAAAAAACAAAGACATGTCAGCAAATTTAATCCAACGCAACAACGTTAACGCCACATAAGCGTTTTTGAATGGAAAACTGAAACAATGTCAACAGTGAACACATTAGGTAACTTAAAGAATCATGTTGTTACAAAAAAAAACATAAAGGACCAAATTGTTACAAATAAATAACTCAAAGACCTGCAGTGTAATTTTGCCATACTATATCTAACGATCAACTTTAGTGATTCATCGTAAAAGATTTAGTTGATTTCTGATTCTTGAAATCACACTATTTTTTTTGGTTACAAGAAGTCGTCACACTATTATAGATTTCTACCTCCAACCCAAAATTAAAATAAAAAATGGCATCACATTCACAGCAAAGAGAAATGGAAGACAGGTAAAGAAGCATCGAAGCATCGCAATCTCATCACAGATTCACGCGGCCAAACAAATCCATCTCCATCCAATTCCTCTTCCACTCTCTTCACTATAATCCAATGCTCATGTCGTTAGGAAAGCAAAACCAACATCAATCATCATGGCATAGCCTCTTCTCTTTACGAGGCTCACTCCTTACCCTCGCAATCCTCACTCTTCTCTCTTTCACCTACCTCTCCCTCAAATACTCTACCCCTTCATCACAGGTAACCATAAACCCCTTTTCTAAATTTTCCATCTTTCCACGGTTTCTTGATTACCCCCTTTTCGTTTTTTTTTCTTCAAGGTTTCAGTTGCGAAGCTTGTAGATGCGAGAAGTGAAGAAGATGCAGATGAAGAGTTTGGTGATGTGTATCACTCGCCGAGTGTGTTTAAGTTGAATTACGCGGAGATGGAGAAGAAGTTCAAGGTGTATATATACCCAGATGGAGATCCTAAAACGTTTTATCAGACGCCGAGGAAGCTCACTGGAAAGTATGCGAGTGAGGGCTATTTCTTTCAGAATATTAGGGATAGTCAATTCCGTACCCTTGATCCCGATCAGGCTCACCTCTTTTTCATTCCCATTTCATGCCATAAGATGCGTGGCAAGGTGTGATTTTTTGCTACTCTTGAGATGGTAGAATTTGATTTGTTGTTCTTGATTTGTTACTGTGTTACTTTTGATTCATAGCTAAAAAGGAAATGAAAATTGATAAGTACACCCTCTATTGCAGATCATCTTTGGGGGTTTCAGCACTTCATTTTTGTTTTGAAAACTATAGGTGCGTTAGAAATCCAATACTATATAGTTAACCCTTTTTCCAACTATACTCTTAGATACACTTCAATAAATAAAAACTATACTCTTAGATAACCAACCGGGATTGGATCTAGCATAAGAGGCTTGTCTCTCACTACTTGGCGAATCAAGGTTCGAATCCTCATGGGAGAGTGTCTACATTTAGGGTTCGATAGTGCTCGAACAAAATTATTTCCAATAGAGGGATATGTGGGAAACAAAAGAAAACTATACTTTTAGATATAATTCATTTAAAATGATTTGGTTTTTATGAGATTGTTTAAAGTGGAGTGTATATACCCTTTGCATTGAAAAATGTCAAATGTATGGACATTTGTTAAACAATTATTGATAACATAAGGTTATTTTGGTACAAGTATGTATAGATTAAATAACTTCTTAATCTGTGTGCCAAAACCTTAAACTACTGAAGATTTGGCATGGAGAAAGTATTGAGAAAGATTTTAGAATGTTTAGCCTGGATGGATGGTTAAGTGTCTGCTTCTAGGTGGAATGTATTGTAGTTTCATGCTTGTATATTATGCAGGGCACATCTTATGAGAATATGACAATAATTGTCCAAAATTACGTGGAGAGCTTAATATCCAAGTATCCTTATTGGAACAGAACCTTGGGTGCCGATCATTTCTTTGTCACTTGTCATGATGTTGGTGTAAGGTCAACAGAAGGACTTCCATTTCTTGTAAAGAATTCCATTCGAGCAGTGTGTTCCCCTAGCTATGATGTTGGATTCATTCCGCACAAGGATGTTGCTCTCCCTCAAGTATTACAGCCATTTGCTCTTCCAGCTGGAGGAAATGATATAGAAAACAGGTGAATGTTTTTAAGGTTTATGGTCTTTGCCTCTTCCACTAGTTAGACTATTATAGAAAAATTGGTGCAAATTAGGTTTTGTGAATCAAACTTTTTTTGTTTACTTTGTTATCATCCTGTTTTTTGAGCTGTGTGTCGATCTTGTTTGGTCCTTCATGAGAGTGGTGATAACTATTTGATTTCCTTGGAATGTACAAACACCTATATATCTTATACTTGCTTGCATCCCACAAATCTTTAGTTTCTATAGTGATCTACAACTGGACTTCAGTAATATTTTTTTCACTCCAGTTTCAAATTTTATCTAACCTGGTTTAACAATACTGGCCTTGTGGATCTCAATATCTTCCATGAAGTACAACTACTGACGAAGAGCCAAACACATGAGATTTTTTTACTAATTTTCGTGACTTATGATCTTCACATTGCTAATTCTGATGAAATACTGTTCTGAATTCGAGTGTTGTATCCAAGAACTTGCTTTCTTATACATATTATCCATTTTATGCAAAGTTGTATTGTAAAGTAATAGAGAATTTGGTATTTCAAACAATAGAATTAGTTGGGATGATTACACAATCTATTTCATACAACAAAAATCAATAAGGAAGCCTTTCCCAACTAAATTGGAATAGTTTTTTTCATAAGATAGACAAATATTGCCGGTACGATGATATATAGTTTGTTATGTAAGATCAATATTCAATTAACAACTCTTCTAGTTTCACATTTAACCATTGTGAAAATTTGATAAATTTGTGCTTTGTAGGACAACTCTTGGATTTTGGGCGGGTCATCGTAACTCTAAAATTAGAGTTATTCTTGCACGTGTATGGGAAAATGACACAGAACTTGACATTTCAAACAACAGAATTAGTAGGGCTACTGGGCATCTAGTGTACCAGAAAAGATTTTACAGGAGTAAATTTTGTATATGCCCTGGCGGATCACAGGTTAATAGTGCTCGAATAGCAGACTCTATCCATTATGGATGCATCCCAGGTATGTCATCTTTTCTGATATTTTCCCCCTTTAATATTGTGGTTGCATATACCGAGGATCATCTTAAAACTACATGCCTATATGACAATGCAAACATATATAAATTGAATGTTTATTATATCTTCATGTTTCATGGATGATGTAAGATTGGTAAATTGGCCTTGCATTTCTTTTATATTGGTGATAGATGCCCTTTTTCCTTTGCACTTATCTTAAAATATGAATTAAATAGTGTTTATTTAGAAACACTTACAAATCCTATTCCTTGTCCATACTGATTAACCTTAGGTTGCTTTTATCAGTTCTAAGACTCGAATTGCAATTTTATTGAGGTCTGTGTTAAGCATTCCTATACTAGACAATGTGAGAATTATGATTAGGGAGCAAACGAGGAATTTTGGAATGTAACAACCATGGCTAGATTCAATAAGGGTGGGAAGGAAGTGGAAACTGTAAGAAGCAAAGATCAAAGGGAGGGAAAGATCTGTCATCATTGGAGCTGAACTCCCACCATTGGAACCAAGAATGAGACCAGCCCTTCATGGCAACCAATACTCAGCCTTATTGAACCACCTGGAAGTATCTTCTCTCAAAAACAAGAGTATGTCGAGTTTACCATAGCAGTCCCTTTGTACCTCCATTACCTGCTCCATCCCTTCTTCTTGCTTAGTCTTCCTCCATTTGTTTCCTCAAAGTTTGAAAACCCTCGTCAAAAAACCCAACGAGCCTTCATTAACTGGTCCAACTCCTCCTGCTCATCTATTAGAACCACCTGTTGCCTTATTATGATGTTTGCCTTTATTTAAATGTCAAGATCCGCCAGCCTTCTTGGAGTTCCCAATCTCTTCTTGCTTGGTCTTCGTTCATTTGTTTCCTCAGTTTCGAAAACCCTTCTCAAAAAACCATTTGAACCTCCATTCTTGTAGCTACCATAAAAAACTCTCTGGGTTTGGGATCTCTAATATGGTAAATTGGTAATACCAATTGATAGGAACTATTAGTGACTGTTGGAAGTCCCACATTGGATAGTGCCTAATTAACTGTTATAAATAAGTAGGGGGCAACCCTCAATCCCTCACCCTACGAAATAGCATATGGAGTTGAGTTAGGCACAAACTCAAATTTAAGATGGTATTAAAGCCTATCCAATATCTGTTGGGCCACACCGCCATGGGGCCACTCCTGGTCGCACTCCAAATCTTATGAGGGGTAGGTATGTTGGAAGTCCTGCATTGGATAGTGATATAGCCCGACTAGTGGTTATATGTTGTCTAGTGGTTATATGTTGTTTGTTGGGGGGGGGGGGGGAACTGTTATCCCATGATCTATTTTTTTGGGTTGAGTTAGGTTCAAACTCAAATTACAATGAAATAAAGGTGCCCTATTACAAACATCGGATTCACTCACAAAAAAGATAGAACACTACAGAACTTTGAAGGTGTGCAACCCTCCCTTCCCAAAGTGACCAAAACATGCTCAATGACTGGATGGTGTCTCACCTCTCTTTTCATCCCATTTATCTTTGCTTCTAATGTTTTCCCCTTCCTTTCCCACCCTCCTAGCCGCATTTTCTAGATAGGTTGCCACACCCTTAATCCCTTTGATGCCCTTCCTCATGATTCTCATATCATCTAGCTTTAGGAATGCTTAACAGTGTGATAATTGAGTGACATTTAGCAATTGAGTAGAACCCACCTAATCATATTGCGCATACTTTTTCACATGTTGTTAGTTGTTACACTAGTGACATTTGAACTATAACTTGGTTTGAATAAACTATCATTACATGCTATGGCTTTGACTTTGATGGCCTGGCTTTTGGGGACAACCGTGTAATTGACCTGAAGTTGTTAATGTTGTTTTGCAGTGATATTATCAGATTACTATGACCTTCCTTTTAATGATATTCTTGACTGGAGAAAATTTGCTGTTGTACTAAAGGAGACTGATGTATATCAGCTTAAACAAATCCTCAAAAATATATCATATGCTGAGTTTGTTGCACTTCATAATAATTTAGTGAAGGTATAAAATAAATCCTCGTTTTACTTTATCTGATTCCTATGCATTTATGATAGATTCTTTTCATTAGCAATTGAATTATTTGTTGATATGGTGGAACTAACAAGAAATGTGTCATGTTTATCAGATTCAGAAACACTTCCAGTGGAATTCGCCGTCAGTCAGATTTGATGCTTTCCATATGGTTATGTATGACCTCTGGTTACGCCATCACACCATCAAATACTGATATTATTAAGACTCACTCTTGTTTTGTATACATACACCATACAGTTTAGCAATTCAGAGACGCACTGTAAATAGCTACGTTACAATTTTGTTTGTATGTAACAGCTGGTTTTTCAATATTCTTGCACCCAGAATATTTTTTATTTATTTTTTATTTATTTGCTGTGAGGCTCTTTGTTGCGTTGAAAATACTTCCAGGCCATGGCAGATGCAATTGTTTGAGTTGTTAACTTAAACTGGGTAACAACTAAAGGATAGAAAATATGCATTGATGATTCGGTTTAATATTGAATATAAGTTTCTTGGAGACTTCTAGAGCTTTGAGGAGGCGGGAGCCGCAACCTCTTTTTGTACAGTTAGGCTAGTAGTCGGTAGCCGGTTAGTTTAGGGGAGGTTGGTCATGTTTCGGAGACAGGTCATGTATCATGATATTTTATCAAAGAAACATTCCAGGAGATGAGGAAATCTGCCTCAAATAGTTCGTGAAGCAATAATGCTAGAGGATTTACAGGAAGAGCTTGATGAAGAATAGGAAAAATAATGGGATTCAATGCACTTGAATTATTCCATCAATAAGTCAACAATGATTCTACTGTATCCTAAATAGTTTTTTAATGGCAAACAAATGTTAGTTTTCAGAGATTGAATCATGAACCTCTTTCTTACACCGTCTCATAGCTCGCTAATTGAGCTATCAATATGGTAGTTGCTCTCTTAATTTGGGACACTATCCTAAATAGCTGTAGTTGCCCTCTTTTGCATACACCTACATATATTGCTTGTTTTAATTTCTAGTGTTTCAATTAATCCCAATACATTACTGTATTGTGCAACACAAAAAGGATAGCTCAACAAGGTACATTAAATTTGTCAAAAAAAAAAACATGAAACCTTGAAAAATTGAAGGTAAAAGAGAACTTGGACGTTAACTAAGAAAGTTGGATATCCAATCATACAAAATCTTCTTAAGTATCTTCTAACTCTTCATATTTAAGAGTTGCATGCTCTCAGGTTTTAGACTTGTCACAATCTCCGTTCAGCGACTTTCCTGACCTCTTCGAACAACACAGTATCAATAAAGCTTCATGGTATCTCATCTATCTCTTCATATTGAAGATCTCCATTCTCATGTGCTATATCAGTCTGCGCTTCCGATAAATTAGTTAATGTTTCAGTTGAAACATTATCAACTTTCAGATTGAACTCATTTTCCTTTTAATTGAGAGCAGGTGCAGTGGATAACGTGACTCATCTAAAGCCATGACTCAATTTAAGACGCGAGTTCAACCTCCCGATCGAACTCTTATGCCGGCGCGCTCTTTCCTTCAGGCAAGAAAGCAGGGTCAAAGACCCGTAGACCAATGGATTGAACTCCTTTTCCTCAATGCTGGTAGAACCATCGCTAGGGAGAAGGAATTTCCTTTAGGTTTTTTGTTGTTCCTTCTTGACCTTTGAAGTGAAATGAAGTCACAAAAATTTAGTCAAGGTAATAACGTTGGCTGAAATTACCAACAAGATATATCGTGAAGTAAATAAAATATCAAATCACATTAAACACATATAAACTTCTATTTTCAGGAAAAATGAAGGAAATCAATTTCTTTCTTCACCAAAGTAGTTGTTAAGTTTCTCTCTTTTATTTGTAGTTCCTATTAACAACACCAACATATTACACAACATAAAATAAATATAAAGTATTCACAAATCATTTTGAGTATGGAATAACAAGACAATTCTATAGAAATGAAGTGTATACGAAATTAATCTTGAGTTAATTAAGAATATAAAAATACATTTATTGGAGAAAGGGTTGTATTTTCAGCCATGCTCGAAGCTCTTCTCTATACTTTTTGAATGATTGATGTATAATAACGTAAAAAGATAGATGTAAATTTGCCATGACAACTCTTGTACTTAATTATGAAATAGATCAATAAATAGATAATATCAATCAAAATAAAATCGGGGGATACATCAATTGTGACTTTATTCGACATAAATCGATACCATATATATCACTAATCACAAGTAATTTTGTCAAAAAAAATCCATCAAAATAAAATAAATTAATTCATAAATCAATCATAGTGATAAATATGAAAGAGAACTTATTCTGTCAAAATAAAAAAGAGAACATATATTTTTAATTCCAAAATTATTACCTTCTTAAAAAATGAGAAGATCCACATCGACATCTTTTGTCGAATAGTTTTAATCAAGGAAATCACAGTCGATGGAGATCTATGTTGGATATTATAAAAACGAGCCATAGATCAAAGCATGTCTGAGAAGACGTAAATATATAAGATAACATTCATGATTCTCATGTGATCAATCTTGTAATTGTAGCCGATTAACCAAGTCTTGTTGCCCTGGTTACGGATCTATTGAAGACAAAACAATACAATATTAAATACTAGAAAACAAGGCACCAAAAAATGATACAGTAATTTCTAGAACATATTGAATTACCTGTGATTAGTGCTTATATGGTACTGATCTATGTTGAATGAAGTCACAATTGATGTATACCCCTCCAAAACTTATCAAAATAATCAATTCGATGTTTTAAGAAATCAGAAGTCTTTTGCAACTTTTTACAAACACAAGTAAGCTCTGTACAAACACAAGTAATGGGAGAAGAGAGCAAGAGATACACTAGTATGTTGAGGGAAGCAGCGGCGACGTTTGTGTTTGCTAGTATTTTCAAAGTGACAGAAACAACATATTTATAAGAATTTAGCTAGACCTAGGGTTACAATTATGTTAAGTTTTCATAAACCTTTATTTATAATATTATATACTAGAAAATAAATATAATTTTTTAGATAAAACTATTATATTAAAACTATATGAAGTAATTCCTCCGAAATAATTTTTTTTACTATTATAAATAAAAAAGGACTCGCATTTTACCAAAATAAAGAATGAATTCAGAATTTTAATCGTATACACATATATGATATATGAATAAAATCAGCAAAGTTATAATTGTGTGTGTGTGTGCGAGTAGGGGTGTTCAGCAGTGCGGTTTGGTTTGGTTTTGAGACAAAAAGTAAATCGAACCACAAGGTAAAATTACAAGCGGTTTGGTTTGGTTCGGTTGGCTTCCTAAAATAAAACCAAATCAAACCAAACCAAACTAATGCGGTTTGGATTGGTTCGGTCAGTTCGGTTTTTTCTATGACAAAATTTAAAACGGAGTTAAAATTAACTAACTTAAAAAATGCTAACACAAATCTTTAAGAAAAAATCTACTCAAATATATCTAGTATATAAATCACTCTCTTTTAATTTTTTTTTCAAATAACTAAGACAATGTTTAAAAGAATTTGAGTTAATTATTTTGTTGTAATTTTTAAATATAGCATAATATAATGGATTGTTTGTAAGTGAGTCAAAGAATTAATTGGATTTGGGTTAGTAAGTGAGTGAAAGTTGGGTTGTAGTTGCATTTGGTTTAGTAAGTTAGTAAGGAAGGTTGTAATTCAACAAGCCTTAGTGTTACTTGCGGTTTGGTTTGGTTTGGTTCGGTTTCGGAAATCAAAAACCGCGAACCGAACCGCGCGGTGCCATGAAAAAAAGAACCGATCAAAAGCGGTTTTTTGCGGTTTTCGGTTTGGTTTAGTTCGGTTTGCAGTTTTCCTATTGGTTTGGTTCGGTTTTGAACACCTCTATGTGCGAGAGATTTTAAATTACTTAAATTGAATAATTATATTTAGGGTTTTATTTTTTACACCCCCCTCATCATCAATCTCACCCCCATAATATACGTTTTGGACAAAAATGCCCCCAGGAATATATAAAATTTCGGAATTACCTGAGGGAATTGGTAATTCCGGAAGGGGATAAAAGGATTTCCGGAATTACCAAAAATTGAGGTAATTCCGGTTCAAAAAATGTGAACCGGAATTACCTCAATTTTTAGTAATTCCGGAAATCCTTTTAACTCTACCGGAATTACCTAGTTTTGAAGGTATTTCCGAAAAAAAAAAAATTAATTAAAACAAATTAAAATTAATTAAAGACGCGTTTTCGATCACGAAACGATACAATACATGAAATTGATGAAAAAAAATAACATAATGCAACAACAAACGAAATAAAAACACGGTACAAACTAGTGAGATGGTGGTTGGAGACGTCGAAGGACCTCAGCAACGGTCCTTCTGGTTTCGACATACAGCTGAATAGGACTCCGCATCTGAAATATGTCAAAACGGTCCATCATCACTCGAACGTCATCGTTGTTCTTCACATCCATGGTGGACCACTGAACACGATTATTATCACCCATAGTCGGGTAGCGATAAATGATCCGGGTGACTTCTTGCTCGTCACCCTCCAGCTGCACCTTCGTTGTTATTTTTCTTTTGAGCTTGAAAGGTGATGTTGTCGTTAAGCCTGCATAAAATGGGGTTTGGACTCTCGAAATAGACACCATTTTCTCTGTTTGTGATTGTGCCCTGATGGTGAAGGGCAGTGAGTGCAGAATCACGAGTAACTTTAATGACACAACCAGCACACTTTTTCTTATCCGTGCCCACACCATCCATCATGTTATCAAACTCCCCGGCAATATGATTCAACGCCTCAATTGACACCAAACCGTGTAGATTCTTGTAGAATGGAATGTTGTGTTGGGCATCTATACGGTTGATGCTCTTTTGAAAAGAATCCACAATTTTATTAATTTGTGCATTGATCATCCCATTAATTGACTCCCGGCTTTTGCATAAATCACCACCACTAGAACCCAATGATCTCTTCAATGCCCAATGGGCAGCCTCAACCCTATGGCACGTAAGGAAAAATTAAAACAAATAAACCACAATCATATACTTAAAGCACATAAGAAAACAATTTGCGTACCTATTAGTCGTGGTATTTCCATAGTGTCTTACTTTATCCGTCCACGGGCCACAAAATCTTTCCTTGTGAGGATACAACCATTGTCTGTTCACATATGCAATAAGTTGGGGTATGTCAGTAGACGATTGCTCAAAATCATGCAAAGCCTCACTAAACTCATCATCAAATGTAGCATCAACTACATGATGCCAAAGTGTCATCAGTGAATCCACTCTATCTCCCTTCACCAACTTCTTAATTTGAGCATGAACATTTTTGTTGATATGATATCGACAAAGCAAATTCATGACCTCGGAAAGACAACCTTGATAGCAGTCATCAAAGCCTCCTCACAATCAGTGATGATAACCTGAGAAACACAATCCACACGTTCTATTAGAAATGAAAAAAATAAAAAAAACAGTAATGTAATGGCAAAAACTAAAGTCATTTAGCATTGACTTACTTGAGGAAGTGCAATATCACACAAAGATCAAATCTCGTGAGGCTCTGCGGCACCCACGTGTAGTCATCATAACGCTCATGATACGGATATGCAAACGCAGCAGAAATGTCAACTCGGTGGAAGTGACACCAACAATCTCCAACAGAGGCAATGCATACTTGTTCGTCTAAAAAAGTACGATCCATAATCAAAAGCGATGGGAAACATCCTCAATAACTTAATACTATCGAGGATGTGACCACATGATCTCTCAACAATATCGGTACCTTTAAGTCGTCTCGCCCAACACAAGTAATGGTTCGCTTTGAATCGGTGTCATAAGTCTGCGTGATCTCGGTCATATTACCTCTCTTTCCCTTCCGGATATTGGCGCGGGTTCTATACAACTGAGTAATGTTGCTCAAGTTGTTCTTAAATTTGGTCTTTAATGCTTCATGACTTTTGGATGCTTTCACTCCCAAGGACATATGCTCCCCAACAACCGATCGCTCGTCCTTGCTAAACTTACCAAATATAAATTTGCTCCAAACAAAGTCTTATAAGGCTCATGATTGTGAATCACATCCACCACTCTCACCTTCCAATCAGAACTAGGAGGTAACATTGGTTTAGCTTTCAATTGAAACCTACAACCACATCTTTTCGAACTCTTGTGTCTACCAGCAGAACACCCAACATCTACTCGATTGTATGTGCCCGCCTCTCACAAACCATAAACAACCTTGTTCTTTTTTCCTTTCCTATTCTCCGTCGTCTCTGTTCGAACAATAACCACAATGACTCCGTTCGCTTTCCCAAAGATCTCTAACCCAACGTGTCATTGCATCACGAGTGGGAAATATCTCGGATGTAGTAAACGCACCTTAAGTTAAATCTGTAATAACCATCTATTTAAAAAAATTAAATGTTAAAAAAATAAAAATTTGGAAATACCTTTTTAATAGGTATTTAGGTTCTATTTTGTGAACGGAATTACCTCTGAAAAAGGTATTTCCAAAAAATCTAATTTAAAAATACAAAATTTGAATTACCTTTTTCGGAGATAATTAGGTTCAAAATTAATGAACAGGAAATACCAATTTTCTGCGCTTAATTAGGGAAAAATCACCTCCAAAATTTTGAAATACCTTTTTTGCTAATTCCGGAATTTTTTTATGTAGGTCCGGTTCGTTTTTTTAAATGCCAGGGGCATTTTAGGCATATTGGTACTTATGGGGGTGGGATAGATGATTAGGGGTGAAAAATTAAAACCCTTATATTTAATAAGGTTGGAAAAGAAAAACTAGTTTCTCTTACATCAACTCTAGATGTAAAATTTTAAATGAAAGAGGAATGTGCTTTTATGTGAAGAAACATGAAAGACATGAGTTTTTTCTGAACAAGAACGAGAACCACGCGATTTAGTGAAGGTGCTGGAATACAGAAAAAATGGGGGCTTTGAATTGTGTTGACCATATTTTAAAAACTATTCACATAAGAACATAGCTAAAGCAGACCAGAAGAAGATCATATGTCGGGCCAGAACAAAAGATACATGTCTTAAGTATAAGGTCATAGACCTTACGATCTAGATATCATTGCTTTAAACGAAAAGCAATAAATACATAGTAAAACATTAGCATAAGGGTAAAAGAAAAATACACTATTATTTTTATCCTAGTTCACAACAACCTGTTGCTACATCTAGTCAATCTCTTACAGAGTGATTTTGCCTTACACCTTTAAGGATTTAATCCACTAAAACTGAGTATTATTATCTTCTGCCACTTCGGGCTTTATAAAGTAATATTGATAGCATCTCCAGGCTCTTTGACAGTCCTCACTAATATTGACTAACTGCCTAGTGAGTAACAAGTGTATAATGTCTCTTCGGACTCCTTTTTTCAAATAAAGGTTGTCGCCACTACTAGACCAATTACAATTCTAAATTGAGTTTGTGTCTGGTGTGACACAACATTATTCCTAGGATTTATAACTCTTTTTAGAGCATATAAGATCTATTTAGAAATCCTATATCTGATCACAGTTGTTCAATCCTATACAACAATAGGAGTTCAAAAAATTGCTTTATTTGGTTTATATTAAAGTTCTAATCAACTCTCACTAGAGAGGATATGCAATATGACTAGAACTTGTCCAAATGTTTTTTCATTATATGTATATTTTATTTGAACATTGCCTTTTTCTGAATAGACTACTCAAAAAAGGGAGATAGTTACACTGTGGTAACGCTGGTCTCCTTTATAGCGCATAGTAGCTATTTTGTAGGAATTCATTTTGAATTTTTTTTCCTTGAGATGCACAGAGAGTATTTGTGATGTGATATTCTTTGATGCTCTTGCATACTCAATCTTCTTCTTTATTGCTCTAGAATGTGAGCGTTTGAAAGTTGTTTCTCTGAACACTTGAAGAGATTTCTTCTTTACACTTGTGTTTTTCCTCAAGAGTTCTTTTCTTTTCTCTCACTCAGTGCTTGCTTTCAGCAATCGCAATCTTTGGGTGTTTTCACTCTCTTTTAAGCACTCAGACTTCTTCACTTTTGCACATACAGAGAACATGTTAAACTCCTCTATATATCTTCATTAATCCATAAAAGATAAAACAACAATTAATAACAAAAGAAGAATAACTTCAAACAAAAAGGGTTTTAAAGGTAAACCGAAAGTGTCTAAGGCTTCCTAAGGTTTTGGAGCAAGAATCTTCTCAAACATGGATTTGAATTCCACTTGTGTTGCTGCATTTCTTCCATGACTTGTACTGATATGTCTTCAACTCAATCTATCTGGCTCTTCAGTTCTGTTTTGAGAGCCTGTAGCTCGTCTGATGTAGTGAACCTTGAAGAACCTAAAGATAATGGCATTCTGTCTAGCTTCTGCTTCTGCTTCTGCAGTCATTTGTCTAGGTTCTGCTTCAAATCTAGCTTCTTCTGCCAACCTTGTTTCCATTGCTATCTCGTCGTTTATGGACTTTTTCACAAAAAGAACTGTATTACATCTCTTAAAAACTGGAACCAGCATTTCAATTGATAGCGTTGTAAGCTAAAACACTAAATGAAATGGTAGGTGATGTCATTGCCAATATCTAAGGTGCTTCTAGTAGAATTCTAATAGAAAGGATTAAACTGTTATTTTGCACGAAGAAAGCAGTGGAGAGATAGGAGTGAGTACTTGCAAAAATACTCTGATGTATAAGTCATATTTTACTCTGGTGGAGTAATGGTAAGGAACAATATGCATATTTGGAGAAGTGTGTAGGTTGGATGTATGTCAATGAGAGTCAGACTCGTTATAGGCCGAGTTCTCCACCTATGAAACACGGATACAGAGATGGACACCGGACATGACACGACCATGCAGACACTAGTTTTAATCTGAAAAATACAAGTAACTAAAAGTGTCGGTATCAATGTCCGATACGTCTATAATCGGAAGTGTTGGTGCTACATAGTCCTCCACACTTAGTATTACTTTAAGCAAACCGGGAGATGCTACAATATTAAACTTTTCAAACTTCTCTTAGAAACCAAACTTTGTGGTTTCAGTTCTTATGTCAAACTTTAATACACTGGCATTTGACTCCAATTTTATCTGCTAAAGAGCATCACAAAGCAAACAGGAGAACAAACAGACCAAGTTGCAGCAAAGGTATAGTATGCAAGGGATGTGATCAGTGCTTCTAGTTTTCCACTTTTTTAAGAGCTTGGCTTATACTGTGGATACCCCAGGTACAACTTTTTGTATTCATGTGACAGAGAAAGGGAAGCATACCCCCCAGTAGAAGCAGCTGCTGATAAAATGCATGGTGAGAATGAAACTTTATCTGTCTTGTTTGGTGAAACTCTAAAGGAGGCATCTAGAAAGGCTGGAATAATACAATTGTGATTCACCAATAATCTTTACAAGAACATAGCCCTCCTTTAAAATGATGGAATCTCTTTGCATCTCTAGCAATAATATCTCTCCCAGTGAGTAAAGAAACAAATTTTATCCAACTGTGGCAATCCCCACAAACTCTAAGATTCTTAAAAATCCTAATAGTAGTAGTCCTTCCACAAGTCTTCCGTAAAGCAAAAGCTATAGCTAATTTTTCACTGTGATAATATAAAGAACTCAACTTCTTCTCTTCATCCAAATCCTGTAACACAAATTTGGTATCAGGAACATACCCCAGAGTTTTAACCTTCTCTATTAAGTCATGCAACATTTCTAAAATATCATTGGCTTTTGGGTGTGACAAATCTCCTGCCATAAAAGTATGAACCTCTCTATCAACATTAACCCAACTCATTGCAGGACTTTTCTTCAACTTCAAGTCTCTTATTGTGTTTTTCATCTCGATCACCTGGTTCCATTTTCCAGCTGAAGCATAAACATTCGTCAACAGAATGTGAGTTCCTCCATCCCCAGGAGCGAGCTCGAGAACTTTTCTCGTGATTTTCTCTGCCATCTCTATCTCTCCATGAACCTTACATGCATTCAGCAGTGTCCTCCATAGTACCACATCTGGATTTTTCACCTTTTCTATCAACATTTCAGCCTCTTCAAATCTCCTAGCTCGTCCTAACAAATCAATCATACACGTAAAATGGTCTCTCGTCAACTCAATATCGTGGTTACTCCTAATGAAATCAAATATTTGACAGCCTTCTTCAACTAATCCTGCATTGTTGCATGCCAATAGAATGCTAATGAATGTCATACCATTTGGTGCAAGTCCCAATTTTTCCATTCTTTCAAATAACTGAATTGCCTCACGCCCCAAACCATTTTGAGCATAAGCATAGATCATTGAATTGATGGATACTACATCTAGCTCAGTTAATGAATCAAAAACAGACCTTGCCTTAACTACATTTCCACATTTACCATACAAATTAATCAGTGCAGCACCTGCATACTTATTTCCATCTACTCCTAATTTCGCGGTTATGGCATGGATTTGTTCCCCTACTTCAAGCATCGCAAGACTCGAACACGCATGAAGAATACTAGACAATGTGAAATGATTTGGATTTACTGAACAACGAATCATTTCCCTAAACACCGACACAGCAACCTCCTCTCTCCCATTTTGCACAAGACCTACTATAAAAGATGTCCAAGTCACATAACTTGCATAAGCAAGTTTATTAAACACCTTTATGGAATCATCAACCATGTTACATTTTGAATACATAGTAAGAAGTGAAGTCTGTGAAGCAACAACAGATTCCAACCCGGACTTAACAACAACACCATGAATCAACTGACCATTAACTAAATCCCCAAGATTACCACAACTAATCAATATGCTTGCTAAGGTGTACTCATTAGGCTTAATGTTAATTCTCCTATCAACCATATCCTTAAAAACCTCTAAAGCTTCCCCATCAAGATCATGTTGAGCATACCCCACAATCAATGCAGTAAACAAGACAACATCTTTCTCCAAAACACGGTCAAACACCAAACGGGCATCCCTCATTTTATCAAATTTAGTATACATATCAACAATGGCACTAGCAACAAACCCATCCAAGACCTCAAAACCCAAAATCACAGCCAACCCATGAGCCTTTTGACCATGATGTAGAAGACCCAATTTTGAAAAGGCCTTAAAGATAGCAGAAAATGTGTAAGCATCAGGTAAAACACCCTCAACGAGCATGCTGTTAAAGAGCATAACAGCTTCTTTGGTCTTCCCATGGCTTACATGAGAAGAGATCATAGAATTCCAAGTAACTATGTGTCTGTTAGGCAATTCGTCAAACAACTTGCGTGCTTCAGCTATGCTACCGCATTTGATGTAGCCATCAATGAGCTTGTGACTCAATAAGGAGAACAAGAGACCGGATTTGATAACAAAGGCCTGAACTGCTTTTAGGGTAGTTAAGGATTTTTTGTGTGCGCATTGTGCAATCAGAGAAGTGCACACATTCATATTATCATGCTACAATATGATTGTTTTCTTTTCTTCCACGTACAGAACTACTACAATTTTAAACCGAATGTTGCAATTAACGAGATGGGTGGAGTTGAAACTCATCGATATATATATTATAATATATGATTATTCCGGTGAATGTTTTTTCTTTGTAATGAATTTCAGTCAAACTTAATTCTCGTTCAAACATTATCCTTAATCCTCCTTACATTTTCAATTCATTTACTTTTTAGGTTTAAATATATGTTTGGTCCTCGTAAATATCACCATGATCCACTTTAGTTCCAACAATTTTTTTATTTAAAAAAATCCCCTATAAATATTAAACATTTCTAGTTACGTTCATGTTGTTTTTAGAGTGAACAGGCTGTCTTTCGCTAACAGTGGGCCTACTGGCCAACAATGATGACAGCCATATACTTTTTTGAAAATAGATAAGGTCAAGGTTTTTACAAAAGCCCATTTAGCTAAATAGGTCAGGTCATAGGTCATCGAAAAAGCCTTTTAAGCCTATCAGACCGACCTATTTAAATAAATATAACTAATTTCTTTAATTATTAATATTCTTTTGTATTGAATAAAGATATTTTCCTAAAAGGTTTTGTTATATCTCAATTAGACCATTGAAATGTTGTAGGTCTTCTTAAGAAAATAGTCAAATAGGCTTTTAAACAGACTTTCGCGTCTTGTCGCGCTTTCGTAAAGGTCGACTGAGGCCAGAAAATGGGCCACGATAGGCCACAGGCCATGCTTAGGCCTAACATTTTCAACGTTAGTCAGGCCCAGGCCAAGCAAAGCCTAGCTCGGCCCAGCCTATTCCCACCGTTGTTAGTTTTCTTATAACAACGTTAGTTTAAGCGTGACGTGCATTTTAATAGGGTGATATAGCATAACACGTGTCAATTTTACTGTGAGCTGGAAAAACTACACATTTCCTCTCTCTCTCTCTCTCTCTCTCTCTCTCTCTCTCTCTCTCTCTCTCTCTCTCTCTCTCTCTCTCTCTCTCTCTCTCTCTCTCGTCCTAACATTCTCGGGTTTTAGTGTGAAATTTTCCAAACACAAAAACACGAACTCAACTAGAAGAATAATAAGAGAACGATCGTGAAGGAGAAGGGAACGAAAAAGGAGCTCGCTTGCGACCAATAAGACAGGTATGAATACAAAGAAGGGTACGCCGAGTTCCAAGACAATGTCTCTTTTTCAAAGAAACCAAATTTACACGTGGTCTCTTTAATTTTTGTACTTTTTGTGTTGTGTTTTCAAATGTTTTGCGTAAGGGGACCACCATGTGGGTTAGGTACGAATATTGAATGCGTTGGGTGTAGTGTTGAGTGGTTTAGGAATCTTTAATGCTTAATAATACCACCAAAGTACAAACATAATCTGTGTAACCTCAACAAAATTCTGATCTGCTACAAACACAATCACTAAAATCAGAATTGTTTGAATCCACATCATCTTCTTCCTCTCATGTGACAAATTGAGTTTAATTTGGCAATTTTCTTTGACTCGAAATCCTTCAAAATGTCCCCACATTTGCAATGACATAAAAATGTTGGGGACTCTAACACTTTAGGGGTTTCTTGCATTGTTTGTGAAGCTGTCACCATGTCCACTCTCTCAACATCTAGTTGATCATCCTAGATAAACAACTTGCAACTTGTTCTCCTATACACAACCAAAAAACAGATTTAAACACATGAAAACAACTTTTTCATAAACCCAAAGAACCCAACTTTGTTAAGAACATAACCACAAAATAAAAGGGAATATAATAATTAAAAAAGCAAACATCTTACTTGCCCCCCCATGAACACACTTCCAGAATCTCCTTCATAGATTTTCATCTCTGTTAGAGATATAAACGCATGTGTTCTACACAAGCACAACCACAAAAGGGGAATTGCCCTTGGCTTGAGGTTGCAGAAGAAGATGTGTTATTGGTTGTCATTGAAATTTCGCAAAGAAAGAAGAGAACGAAGAGAGAATCAAAGTTAGGAGATGTTTGGAATTTGTTTCAGAGTTAGAGGAATAGGCCCTAAGTATGGGGGTGGGGGTGAGTTACAGAGGAAAATGGTATAGGCCTTAAGTATTCACGTTGGTTTGCTGTAATAAGAAAACTAACAGGAGGGGCCCAACTAGAAACGTAAGGGGTTTTTTTTTAACTTTTTTTTGCAGTGACCATACTAGATCATAGTGATATTTATAGAGACCAAACATACATTTAAGTCTTATTATTATTATTATTATTATTATTATGCACTTTACAATTTTCTGCATTCTCTTTTGAATTATTTTCTTCTAGCTTTTTCAAAATATCATTCTTGTTCATCTATTGTATTCTAAAACTCTTGTCAAAATCACCCCCACTCGTGTACCATAAAAGAATCACCCCACTCCATTTTCTAAATCTGTTTTCGAACCACCAATTTCTTCTTTTTTTTTTTGTATTTAACATTCAAAAGTCTCTTTACCAAAGTAGTGGTATTAACAAAATCCTTCTACGAGGGCTTATTATTTAGACTCATGGCCAGTCAGGTTTTCCGGCGTAGATTAACCATCAACAAAACCGATAGAAATTGTACACCGATAACATATTTAGACTAGATTACCACATAGGTTGTTCAAATTCACAATTAATTTGATCACTTTTCTTATTTGCTTTTTGACAAATTTGCACGGAAATCAAAGAAACTAATTTTTTACACCAACAGGGTCAAGTGAAGCGCTTCGAACAAAGCAAACAGATAATTCAATTGAGTTGTTTTCAATAGACTGTTATTCTTCAACCTCTTCATTCTATCACAGGGAACTATTGTTGCCTTTACAGTAGGGCTGTTCATTTGGATCTTGAATCAACTAAATCTTTGGCCGAATCGAATCGTTATAAATCGAACTTTTAAGTAATATTTCGTAACTGAATTGTCTTTATCAAAAACAGTTTGCGAAGTTATGAACTGAACCGAACTATTAACGTTAAAGTAACTTAAGTCAGTTCTCACTCTCTTCAGTGTTGAACGTCTCACTCTCTTCACAGTTAAGTATTGAAACATTCCTTGCAGCAGTGTTGTGTCTGGCTTCTAATGAAAATAATGTATGCTAAAGCTATAAATACTATTAGCAGAAGCTAAAAAGGGTTTTGTTCAGATCCCAGACCAATCTGCAAATTTTGCTGCTTTATTTTAGCTTAAAAAAAAAAAGCAGAACGGTTCAGTGACTGAGTTTTTCTATAAAATAAATATATGATGCTATGGTAAACATAAACAAAAACAGTGACTAAGATCTTT
Organism: Oxytropis ochrocephala; assembly: GCA_020916435.1. Lineage (NCBI taxonomy): Eukaryota > Viridiplantae > Streptophyta > Magnoliopsida > Fabales > Fabaceae > Oxytropis > Oxytropis ochrocephala. Next base: position 17,625,278 of record CM037092.1, read on the forward strand.
AAGTTAATGTTTAATTAATGTGAATGGTATATTTTTGCTATATTAGTGTGTGATATTGTTAGGTATATTTTTGGACCGATTAAACTGCTAACAGTTCAGTAAAAGTTCAAAAAGTTCACTAATAGTTCGGTAAAAGTTCGGATTTATTTTAGTTTTATAAACTATAAACCGAACTGTCAGTGTAAAAGTTCAGTCCAGTATTTACAGTTCAGTAAAAGTTCGGATTAATGATTCGATTCAAAAAAGTTCGAGAATGATTCGATTCGGATAAAACTGTGAACCAAACTATTAGTGTAGTTCAATTCGCCGAACTATTAGTGTAGTTCGGTTCAGTTCGCCGAATTGTTTCCATTAGTTCAGTTCGGTTCAGTTCTCCTCCTGAACTGAACTATGAACAGCCCTACTTTACACTGATTATCTTTAAGAAAAAACCTACATAATCATACTAAAAAGAAGGCCGAATTAGAACGAGTAAAAAAATCATACTTAAAAGGAAAACTCTATAAATGGTGGGTCTTGGAGCAGAATAATAGTACAGACGAACAATACAGTGACACTTGTAAAAATAAAAAACAATACAGTGACAGCTCCCACTCACCCCTGTTAACTAAAAGAGAATAAAAAGTGATAAATCCAAATCAAACAAAATCTATGTTTATAGTCAAAAGGGGGTAACCATCAATATTATTTTGAAGTGAAAGAGTGAGTCCATATTCACAATGTGAAAGGTAGTCGTGTGATATATCTATGTACACCACTAATTGCACCTCCTGAAGGAAGAGACTTCATCAGCTTGCTATGAATGCTTGAAGCAAACTCTGAGCTGCAAAGGTTTGATCAGGTGTCCCAGATATAACAACCTTTCCTCCACTTGTTCCAGCGGTTGGATCATAAACTGTAACACTTGCACCTGAAATCTGGTCCCACAAACACTAAAGCATATTAGTCCCAACTTCATTGTACACTATTTCCAAAATGAAATACAAGTAACTAGCAAAGATAATTATCGATAGAATTATCAAGCACCTGTCTGATTCGATCAACATTGCCGCCATCTTCGCCATAAACAGAACTGAAGACATGTTCAGAAACTAGAATCTCCACAGTAGTATTTGTCACAGTGGCAAGCATATTTCCTCTGCCAAAAAATGTTATCAAAGCACATATGTCGAGAGAAAGATCAGAAGCAGGAATATGTCTTGACTCATCAAGTTATTTGTCTATAGAGCAATACGTTATTTATTAACTTGTAAATAGATTATGCTATTAGGTTCAAAGATCAGAACCATATTTTTTACTAAGTGCATATGTAACATTTGGAATTGAACCTCTAATGTTTGGAAATCCTTTCAGAATTAGAATCATAATTCTATATGGCAACTCTGAAATTACATAAAAACTAGCTCAACCTTTCGGCCTTTCTAACTCTTGGCCAACACCCTAAATATGGACAATTCCACATCTAAAAATCAAAGTGTGCTCAATCTAGAAAACAAATTACATTTAGTACGCACTTGAAAAATACAGTTAATAAACTGTTGATGTAAAAAATATGTTGTAGTAATCTTATATTCGTAAAAGCTACTTTTAGGTTATTTTATTCAATATTATAAGAATTTTTTTTGGTCTAGAGGTCTTTGACCCCGCTCCGGTGTCCGGGGAAAGGGGCCCTGACTAATCCGGAGTTTGGTTGAGAGGTAAGTAAAGTTTGGATCCAATTTGTTCTATCGTTGTTCTATCGTGGGGATCGAACCCGGTACTAGCCGAGTCTATCCCTTAAGATGGAGTGCGTTATTTGGACCCAAACTTGGAGTTAATATTATAAGAAATTGAAAGTGCAGACAAATTTTTTTATTTTAAAACTGTTTTTTTATCAAAAAAATAACAAAAATTGTTATTAATATTGTTATTTACAATAGTAATCGTTAATATTATTATATTATTTTTATTTAAAACATCTGATTTTATGTATCGAATAAATCTTTATTTTGAGATTGCAATTAATTTTATTTTTAGTTCTAAATCTTACATTCAAACAATTAATTGTAATCAAATATAGAATTCTATTTCTAGACTCAAATTTCTAAACAACCCTAACGTAGATTTTTTTATTTTTATAAAATTAATAAAATCATAATTGAAATTAAAATTCTAAACTATGTTTTGAATTCCATCATCAAACAGACCCTAATTAATTACACACACACACACACACACACACACACATGTATGTATATAATATATGATAATGTGACCTACCATTTTTTTACTTAGTATAAATTTAAATGAAAAAAATTCTTTCATTATGCAATGCCCCGTACTCTACTTCTACCTATACTGGTAATATGCCTTTCTGCTTCATATATCCCAACTCCCAAGTCACATATAAGATTGATTTCTTAATTCTAAAATCACTACCACAAAAAACACGAGCTGCACTATACAGACGCGTATATTGAGCTGCATTATACTGACCTGCCATGTTCCAAATTCTCACTTGTATGTAATTCACCATTTCCTGTAACCGTTTCAGCATTTACCCCTGCATTCTGCAAATATACAAACTCCTGAACAATGTTTGCTATGACTCTAGGAAAAATAAGAAAGATATGTAAAAGGAACTGGAAGATAGTAAACACAAAGGAAGTGAAGAATACCTGTGGCGGAAACTTCCTAGAAGGAAAACCAGATTTTCTGTGGGGAAAGAGCTTACCCTTTACAGTATCCTTATTCACTTTAAAACCGGGTTTTGTTCTCGTTTCAGCAGGCACCTCATTGCTCAAAAGATTATCCCTGATTCTAGAAGTGATTTTATAGAGAGCATTTTGTACATATCGATACCCACCAGTGATCTGCATAAAATCTCCCTCTTAAGTACAAACATGATTAGGAGACAGCAACAAAAAATTGTCCGAGCCATTTCAAGAAACTCATTCTATTCTCAGCGTGTGAATGCCTCAGTAGTCAACCCAGTGCAACAAAGCAGATAGAATAAGGATTGAAACGATACCGAAATATAAGCATATACACATTAGATAGAAGGTTCCTGAAACTAACAGATAACGACTTTTTGTTGGATGTAATAGCCATTAGTATTTCTACTGAAATACATTTAAGTTGGGTAGGACTTCTAGACAAGTATAGTTAACTTTTTTTCCATGTTAAAGAACTTTAAATTGGAAATTAAGCAACAAACAAAAGTTATCCTTTTATCAAGAAGTATATCAGCATATGAAATCAAGATCTAAAACAATTACAGAAGCTCGGTGTTAGGTAATAAACATTAACCCTTTAGAGATAGGTGTCTTGAATTACATAAGATACATAATTGTACCTGGACTACCACATCATTATCTGAAGCTTCATTTGGAACTGGCTCTCCATACAGTATTTGTATATCAGCCCCTGTCACTTCTCTCAATTCTGAAATCACCTGGCCTTCATTGCCAGTCAAGCAATTTACTGTGCTTGACACAACTAAAAGCCTTGCAGTTACAGGTGATTCCACACTAGAAGCTGGGAGAAAGCTCTTTCCAATGTGATCTTCAATGATTCTAGCAAAGACGAGAACAACAGCATCTTGTGCAGGAGAATGATTAGATTCAACATTCTGGATCAACAAAAGCCAATTCTAAATCAACAATAAAAACTATAGCAATCCAATGTGTTCTCATTCAGATGATCAGATCTATCAAATCCATGTTTTATAATGCATGAACATATATGCTAGAGAAGGGGGGGGGGGGGGGGGGAATAACTTGAAAATGCCGTGAGCATGATGAGTAAGTAGTGACATAGTGCAACTTTGTCGTGCGACTAACCTCCATAGCAGAAATGGTGACAATGCGCTCTTCAAAGTTACTTAAAGGAGCTGCAAAGATAATAGAAGCACCTGTTTTGCTCTCTAAGACTTTAATTATAGCCCCTTTTTTGCCGATCACACTCCCAGCTACATTATTAGAGCAAAGGAGTCTGAAAACAACTTTGTGAGTACCTATAGAGTTTCCGTTAGAGTTTGTTGTCTGTTTTGAAGCATCGTTTATTGATAAACCTTCCATTGGAGGTAACCATGAATTAAGGTGAGGAAAAGATCCTCAGGTGGATCATAGGTTGATCTATCAGAAAAGCTAACAGTTGGATTGCTCAAAGATACCGGAGCTTTGCCTAACGGCGGACAATCTTGAAGACAATAAGATACAAGAACCAGTGCTTTCTTTACAGCCAAATTATCACCAGCAATCTGCCAACCAAACAAGCTCCCAGATAAAGAAATACAATTTCAAAAGCATAAATTGAAATTCAGTGTTGCCCACTGCATGAAAAGCACTTCTACTATCACTGTATCAGATGAAATGCAGATGGAGGAACAAGACAAAGGTGTGCCTATTTTAAAAGTAAATGAAAATGGCAATTTTTTTGACATTTCAATTTCACTTGTCTTACTACTGATATAGACCCTTATCCAAATTTATCTATATCTATACATGAAAATTTTACTAACTCAATTTTTCGTGTATCACTTTTTAGAGCATTTTATACCATTCAATCAACTAACTTTTAAATTGAAAAGTTATTATTTAAAGTTAAAAATTAATAGTAATCGAAGAACTTATATTTAGACCTAACATTAAATAGAAAAATAAAACAATAATCAACTTAAAAAGGAGCCAAGACATGAATTTGAAAACTTTTAATTTTCAAATTTTTATTAACTTCTTTACCAACCAGCAAAAGGAGAGAAATAACCAAGGATGATGATGCTAACCAATGTCCTTAGTCAAGGATTTAAAACGTACTAATAAATATGCAAGGAAATGTGTGGCACTTAAAGTTGTTAGTGTATTTTTAGTGGCATTTAGCGTTGCTACAATTTTCAACAAATAATTTTCATTTTTTTGGTTCCTTATCTGAAAGAAAAGAACCCCAACCATTAATAAAAAGTTATTATTGTCTGCTCTGAGTAGCAAATTAAAGCACATAATGGATTCCTAAAAATATCAACAACAGTTAAGATATCTTACTTTGCTCAGAACTCAACTTAAACGGCAAAATCCAATAACAACAACAATAACAAATAATAGTAGAGTAAACCCTCAATTTGATCCTTATATTATCACTCTCTTTCCAATTGGTTCTTGAACCATAGAAATACAATAAATAGTCCTTAAACTATTCTCTTAAACTATTCTCTCTCCTGTTTTGAGAGTATTTAAGAGACTAATTTTAGTATTCTCTTAAACTATTCTCTCTCCTGTTTTGAGAGTATTTAAGAGACTAATTTTAGTTTAAGGACTATTTATTGTATTTCTATGTTACACCGACCAATTAGAAAGGGCTGATAGTATAGGACCAAATAGAGGGTAAACACATAATATGTAGCACGGACACCTTTGGTTGAAGACGTGTCCCGTGTCGACACTTTAATTAATTGTATTTTTCAAAAAAATTCAAAATAAAACAAGTGTTTGGGTGTCCGTGCTTTATAGCATAATAGTAATAGTAATAAGCAAGCAACAGTAGAACTCACTAGAACTAACTCTTCATCTTTAGCTGCACAATGTGGAGGAGCACAAACCCTAATTTTAGCACCACTAATACTCCTCATATTGCTTACATTCTTCCCTCCTTTCCCCACAACAGCACCAACCTGAGAAGTATGTGCTAACAATTTACCAATAACTTCTCTATTATAGTTACCCCCTTTCTCACACTCAAGTTCCCAAATCCTCTCAAAAACCCTAACAACAGCTTCTTGAGCATTCGAAACCTCCATTTCACCATCACCCATTGCAATACCCTTTCGTGGTAAAAGTGACCCGATTACCAAAATTACCCGTTCCTCAGTACCAGGTACAAAGTCCTCACAGTGGATTTTGCAACCAGTTTCTCGCCGGAGCTGTGAAACGATTGATCCTGAACTTCCGATTAAACCGCCGACGATTGACGAGTGACACACTAAACGGAACGCCATCTGACCTGGTAGGACCTTGAAAACAGGTTTCTTTGTTTTGTTGGTCCGTTTGGTTGACGGCGGCGGTGGATAATGGTAGTGATCCGTTTCGGTGGCGGCGGAAGTAGGGTCTTGCATTGTGTGAGGAAAGGGTTTGGACTTTGAAAGTGGGATTGGATTGATAACGGCGTTAAGGTATTTTCATGGCGGTGAGTGAAAAGGAGAGATTGATTCGGAGAGGAAAAGGAAAGAGTGAAAGAGAAATGGAAATGGAAGGAACGAGGAAATCGGATTGGAAGATCGTGGACCTTTTTTTATTGTGTGCGTTTTTGGCTTTATTAGTTGAAAACTTGATACTGAGGTTAAATGTTTGTTTGGTAATGGAACAGTGTGGCTGTGTAACTGTGTTACTGTACGCTGTTAATAATAACGGAATGTTTTAAAATGTAGTTAGTGTAGGGTTTTGTATAATCGAATGTGTTTATTTGGTTAATCCATATTGCTAATGCTACCAGTTGGGGATGAGGCTAACACTCTATAGTTGATTAGTTTCTGATCCACCATGATACGAAATTGTCAACCTGGTCTTTAATTGACAGGTGTGACGAGGTTTTTCAAGTTCCACACATAATCCAATCTTGTAATCTTGCAACTTTAAAAGGCTGTTAGGTTAAAAAAAAATGGTAAAAATGTTAACTTGCTCTTATCCACAATTTTGGCCCGTCCATTATCCTATATTTTTTGTACTCCTATTTTTTGCACAATTTTGGTCCAATTGATAATTTATCTTCCAATTTTTGATAGAGATGAAGACATGGTAGCAAAGTGCTATCACAAACATGTAGAGTTGATATATTACATTAGGTGCTAACATGACATGTACGCTGGGGCGGACCTCTTCTCATTTTAAAGGGTGTCCTTGCAATTTCTCAAAAATAATTTTTTTACTTATTTCTATATAATTTTTTTATTTTGACCCCCTGAATTTTTAATTTTGCATTTTGATGCCATGATTTGTCAACTTTGACCGTTAAATGAAGACCGAATAATAAGTAGTCTATAAAATTTTAAAAAAAAAGTGTTTCCTTATCATAAGTCTCCTTAAGGGACTTCTTTCAAAGCTTTAAGATTTAAGTTGACTATTGTCACAAACTTTGGCTACTTACGACATTTCTATACCTTAGTGTCTAAATAGGAGATGAGGTGAAAGCTTAGAGTCTATGTTGAGGATTTACTCTTGAACAAATTTGAAATTAAATGATTCGATTTGTTAATTTCAGCTAGGTAAGTACTCAGACAAGTGCCACAAGCTTATTTTTCCCAAATTTTCATAGAACAGAAGCCAAAGAGCTAGGTAGTATCCTATATTATTCCTACATCTTACTCTCATTTGTTTTTTTAGAAAGCAACCACAAATGGATGTTGGTAGCCTCAACAAACTATGATCAATAAGAGAAACCTTTTGAGAAGAATAAAGGGTATGTCCTGCCCAAGGTTGAAATGGTGAACCTTGATTTGCTAAGGATCGTCAATTTTGATGAAATTCAGTCTGTTATGAGGCCAATCAGGAATTAGAAGGAGAATCCTTGCCGAGAAAGGTCAAGAGGATACACTTATTGTCTGTGTTTTTGGGTTTATTAGTTGACAACTTGATACTAAGGAGGTTAATGTCTTTTTGGTAATGCAACAGTGTTTCGTGAAACTGTACCCTTTCAACGGAATTTTTTTATTATGTTCGGTGTGGTTTTCTGTTTTGAAATTTTCAAAAACCAAAATCAGTTCTGTTTTGAGTTTTAAAAATTTCAAAAACCAAAACCAGTTTTCAGTTAAGAAATTATCAAAAATCAAAATCACTTTCAAACATTAACATAAAAATAAAAATCAGTTAAGAGAGACCAGCTACATCACCCAAGAGCATTTGGATGAGATAGTTTGGATCTCTCCAAGCTTAATCAATGTTCTGGATTCAATCCAACTTGGGAATGCAGTAGCGTCAAACTTTTCGAGGGAGAACTTTTCCACCCATTGTAGTCATACCTGGCTCGAGGAATTAGTCTTTGCAGTTGCGCGCAAAGATACCCGATTCACACCAAAAAAAGAGAGACCAGCTACATCAGCTCTCAATGCTGCAAGAAATCCCGTCTGTGGGTGTTCACCCTCTCTACAATTATGTTGAACACATCAACTGTAATCCCGCTACAAGTAGCCAAATGATGCGGATCAGAAATTTTTACTAATGGGCGCAAAAATAGCCTATAATACTTTCTCAAAAAATAATGTATATTTGTACTAAACACATAATTTCATTACAGAAAAAATCCTAAAATACTTAAATTTCTCTCAAATACATAGCTAAAAAGGTAAAGGCAAAATTACACTAGAGGACCTTTAAGTTATTTATTTGTAACAAGTTGGCCCTTTAAGTTTTTTTTGTAACAAATAAGCCCTTTAAGTTACCTAACATCGACACCGTTGGCCCTTTAGTAAAATGGCATATCGTTGATTACATCAAAATACACCAAAATATGTTTGGTTGTATCAAAATACATAAGCTAGAGTAATCACAATATATATATATATATAGTAGCATTACATCAAAATACATAAGCTAGAGTAATCACTAAAAGGGGCTATTTGTTACAACAACAAAAAAAACTTAAAAGAGTCAACTTGTTACAAATAAATAATTAAAGAGTCTATTTTAAACATTATCTTATGGGGTCAACCTTCATCTTTTTATGGGGGCAAAATAAGTTTGCTATACATATTTGTAAGTAAAATAATTTTTGAAGTGGGGGTCAAATGCCCCCAATTACACAAACTTGCATCCGTCTTTGCAAGTAGTGCCACATTAGTAAAAACATTCAGTTGAAAAGAGACGGAATGTAAGAGACGGAATTGAAACATTCCGTCTCTTTTCAACGGAATGTTTTTACTAATATGGAGTGTAGTGCAGGGTGTAAAATCAGAATTATCAAATGCGTGAAATATATTTGTGGTCTATGTGAATATATAGGGTTTTTTTGGCATAACCGTAAATATATAGGTTCATTTTTTTGATACAACATATATAGGTTCATTTAATTTGACTTCTTGCAATTTTTTTTAAAGTAACTCCTTATATATACTTTTCATTATAGCTCTTCCCTTAGTAACTTTATTAGACCATCCTCAATGGTAGTTCTTTAATTAGTTTTTATCAATTAGGGAGAGTGTTCTATAAGAATTACCATTGGAGATAAAATAAAGCTAATCTTTAACAAGTAATAGGAGAGAGTGCTTCTATAGCTACTCTCCACGAGCATCACTATTAAAACCAATTTTATCTCTTATATTCTCTCTCCTTATGGGCCCCACATCACACAATTTTTTTTTCCCTCTCTCTCTTCGTGTAGTTGGAGCCGTTGGAAAGCAATAGTACTATTTTCGTGTTTTAAGCTTTGACCATAGCATTTTGTTTTTGACTCATGACCATAGCATTTTCAAAAAGAAATTTGTTCTGGGTGTATCAAAGCCAAATACGAGAACTACCAGCGACAAGAATCGGGCTCGCGACCCGACCCAACTCGACGCCCAACACGCCGCTTGGAGCGCATTCTCGCCGCCGAAATCTCGCAGAAACGGTCGGACCTCACAAGATATATACGCCATTCGCATATGGCATCAGTGCACGTTCTCGAACCTTGGTTATTCGCCCGAGCGACCTCTCACTAGATCGTCGGAGTGTCTTTGCGCAGTACCACCCGAGGTGCTCAACGCCAGCGTGAAGCCGGACCGGTCCTTTCACCCAATCGACCGGCCGGTCCATCCGGACAGAACAACTACTACTTCAACACTCATTGGTCAAGGTACGATCAATTGGCGACCACGTGGGAGGCCGCGGCGCTATCCTATCTCATTCATGGCTCCACGCGGCCGCCCCGACGCGGGCCACTTCTCGACTCAATCCTCCGGCAGAATCGCCAGCAGACCGGGAGGGCGGGGCGTCACGGTCCACGAGTCTCAAGGACTTCCACGACAAGAGCCCCGGTGCACAACGGCCGCGAACTATCCTTCAACAGTTCAACCGCCCATTCACCGAGACTTACGCGCCGAGCCGACAAGCGAGCATTCAGGAACCTCTACCGCACCATGTCACTCAAGCCGCTTTTTGCAGATCCCGCAAAACAAAAACCAGTGATCGCAGACAGAGACGCGCTTCATCTCTCAAGACGAAAAGAGGTCGGTCGGCCGGCGCGCGCGGAAGACGGAGAACCTACGCTCGCGCGCCGACTGCGCGAGGACACCACTCCTCCTCCTCGAAGGAGCATTTCCGTAGAGAGAGCACTACTCATCGTTCTCCGTGAGGCGTAAGCAGGCACACAGTCGCCTCGGCAGAACGCGTGCGTAGACGCCGCTCGATGTCCTATGATTATGAAGATGCTAGCTACCGTCTTGACACCGCCGCTCACCCACGGTACTCCTCCAATGAGTCGTCCGGTCACGTCGATTGAAGCGAGATCTTGGGATTCTCGAGAAGAAATTTGGAAGATTACAGAGATGGAAGAATTAGGACGCGTTTCGCGATCGGCCAAGGAGAGGCCAAAGCGGCGACCCGAATGCCTCCTCAACTTCCACCCACTCGCCCATCCGGAGGATTTTATGGAATGTCGGGCAACGAGGCATGCCTCGCAATGCAACCCTTTGGGTCGAACGACATTGAGCGAGCACGGCCCGTTCTCCGGGGAGATCAGCGTTACAAAATTCCGAGAGATCTCGCAAGCCGCCTAATCTCAACAAGTTTTGGCCGAGGGGATCGCACAAACATCTCGTTACTTCAATAATTACCGTTGTTACAGGAATTGGGACCGACCATGAAATGCGAGGCTTTTTCCCGGTCATTGGGACGGCCGAGCATTGGAATGGTGGGAGTCTCTGCGACCCAATTCCATCTCCTCATGGGACGACTGATCGTAATATTCTTGTCTCACTACACCGCAAACCGCCAAATACCGGTATGAAGAATACTTGGACTCGTTGTTCAAGGAGATAATGAGACGCCGAGGCGATATATCGACCGGTTTAACATCGAGGCCGAGTCCGTTCGTGACTTGTCGGACAAGGACAAGCTAAAATATCTGAGCGTGGTATTCGAACCAGGACCACCGGTTCGTAGAAGAATTCACTCTTAACCATTATCAAGATCTCAATTACTTCTTGACAAGGGCTAACGCCCACATGGCGTATGAAGAAACTACGCAAGAAGAAAGGCCGTCCGTGCACGACCTAAAGAAGAAAAGCGAGAAGTCGGGCCAAAGGGCACGAAGGTCGCCGCGACCATCGATCGACTTTTCGAGATAAGAAGTTTGATCATCGCACTCGGCTAAACACATCTATTGCATGATCTATAGCGAAAGTGCCAAAATAATGAATTTGTGGGAGTAAAGCGGCCCGATCCACTCGTGCTCAAGAAGGGGGGCACTACGACTAAAAGATACCGCCGTTACCACAAGAGCAAGCGGTCATGATACTAACGATCGTATGGCCTCAAAGATGATATTGAAGAGCTCATTCAGAAAGGGAAGTTGGGAAAGTATGTGAGGTCGGAGGAAGGCGACCGACCCCAAGAGAAGCAGAAAGAAACTGATCCAGATAGGGGAAAGGGCGCTCTAGTTGTTTCGAGCGCCCAAGACAAAGACCTGTCTCAAGATCGGAAGCTCCACGGCCCGCAGGTCGCAACGTTGCAATGGTCATTCACGGTGGAAACCCGTTGGACCGTAGAGAATCAAACAAAGCCACAAAAAGAAAGTGGGACGAGCTCCTAATGGTCGGTTCAACGTCAGCAGTCCCACCGGTCTCGAATAGACCCCCCATCTCGTTTGGAGATAGCGACACGCATGCGATGGCAAAGCCGAACGATTATGTTCCATTGGTAATCGTGAGCGATTATGGCCAATCACCGAAGTTCAAAGAATCTCGGTCGACTGGGGTAGCTCTACCGACATCATGTTTGAAGGCTTTGATCGACAGGATCAAGGTTGATCGGAGCGAGATAATTCCCGTGCCGAGCCTACTCTCCTAACGGGCTTCAATGGAGCGATCACCTACCCGTTAGGGACAATCGAACTCATGGTCACATTTGGTGACGACACTGGAGATAGCACTTTGTACAGGACGGTCCGCACGACGTTCCTCGTACTCCTCCTCAAATCATGCTATCAGTGTATCATTGGTAGGCCGACCCTGGGCAAGCTAGAGGCCGTGGCATCAACAAAGACATCCAAGATGAAATTTACAAGAAAGACGACTGTGTAGTTACCCCGGCGGCCGACCTAGAGGCAAAGCAAGAGCGGTGCCACGATCAGATCAACAAATTTGTGATGAGGTAGACTCGCCCAAATGTTCAAACACCTTGGTGAAGGCCATCAAGTCAACGCCACCGATTTGGATGCTCGGTATGATCCGCAGAAAGTGACCCGGAGAGGATAACGATGATGACTTAGCCCGAGAGCCGAAAAAACAGTTGAAAAGGCCGAACCTCATGGAGAACTAATAGATGTGCAGTTGGGAGACGACCCAACAAAGATAGTTAAGCTCGGTAGCGACCTACCAGAGCAAGTGAAGCAAGACCTTGTACAATGTTTAAGAGACTATGCTGACCTGTTCGCATGGCAGGCATCAGACATGCCCGGCATTCCTATCGAAGTAGCCTGCCATCAACGTTCAGTTGATGAAGGGGCCGGCTCTGGCCGCTCAAAGAAAGACGACTCGAACGAGGAAAAATCTCGTCGCCGCAAAGGCCGCTGAGGACCTCATAAAGGCCAATTTCATAGAAGAGATCAAATACACGACCTGGCTATCCAACGTCGTGTTGGTTAAAAAGAAAAATGGAAAGTGGAGAATGTGTGTAGACTACACCGACCTAAATAAGGCATGCCCGAAGGATGCCTTCCCCGTGCCCAACATTGACAAATTGGTCGATGGGGCCTCGGGCTACAAATTATTATCTTTTTTGGACGCTTACTCGGGATACAATCAGATCACGATGTATCCACCCGATCGACATAAGGCGGCCTTTCATGACAGATCGGGAAATTTTCAAGATAAGGTGATGCCTTTCGGTTTTAAAGAACGGCTGGAAGCGACTTACGGCGAATGATGAACAAAATTTTCAAAAGGCAGATCGGTCGAATCTCAGAGGTGTACTTAGACGACATGATCATCAAAAGTGTGACCGACCCAGATCATGTGAACGACCTGAGGGAAATCTTTGAAGAAGCTAGGAAGAATTCACTCAGGCTGAATCCTGAAAAGTGTACCTTTGGGGTGGGGGTAGTGCATTTTGGGCTTCCACTGACCGAAAAGAGGATGAAGCAAACCCCGAGAAATGCGGGCGATCGCCGATATGAGGCCGCCCACAACTAAAAAAAAGAAATACAACGGTGAACGGCATGGTCGCCGCCTCGTCCGAGTTCATTCCCAAAGCGCGGCCGCAAGTCGCTTCCATCGCTTAAACTCCTCGAAGGATGTAGATTTTGAGTGGACCGACCAATGCCGCGTGCGTATGGATGAATTGAAGCAAGCTTTGATCAATCCGCCGATTATGACCAAGCCGCCGCTTGGGTGAGACATTGTATTTATACCGCCATATGTAAGAGGTTCTAAGTGCGGTGTTAGTCGGAAAACGACACAAGCAAAATCAGGCCTACTTCATTAGTAAAAGTCGTCGCAAGGCCCGAGTGAGATACCGAGAAAATAGAGAAGTTTGCCCTTGCACTCTTGATAGTCGCTAGAAGATTGAGACCTACTTTGTGGCCCATCAGTCGTGGTGAGGACCGACCACTTATCGAGCAAGTCCTCCATCGGCCGGACTTTGGCGGGACGAATGATAAAGTGGGCGGTGGAGCTCGATGAGTTTGGAATTAAATTTGAATCCGGATCGCCGCAAAAAGCGCAGTGTTGGCCGACTTTATAGCCGAAATGACTCCTATCCCGTAAGACCAAGTGAAACGACCTAGATCTTGCGTAGATGGGTCGCCCAATAGCAAGTGGAGTGGAGCAGCCTAATTTTAGAAAAATTGAAGGCCCGGCCGTGGAAGTATCTCTAACTTTTGCGTTCCACACTTGAACAATCGGGCCGAATATGAGGCGTGCATACCGGCCTACATTTCGCCAGAGATTTCAAAGTGTCGACCAAGTCGAGCTCGATCGATTCTTGCTTGTAGTCATCGCAGATCAAAGAATTATACGATGCCGAGGATGACGTCTTTGAAAAGTTATCCGCCGAGTAAGAGAGTCGCTCAGCGATTCGACCGAGTGAAATCTTTGCGACGTGCCTCGGGACCGAAAATGTTCGGGCGATATACTATCAAAGCCGGCAAGTACCAAGACTCGGAAATCACGAAGTTTGATTCGGAGACTCTAAATCGGCCGAGCATTTCAACCAAGCCAAGTCGCCGTTGGCGTTACGTGTCAATACTGATTCGCATCGATCGCCCCTATCCCGAGATACATTGTTGAAGGAGAAGAACCGAAGCGATCCGAAGCAAGCTAAGTTGGTCGTGCTCAGAGCGACCAAGTATTCGATTATAGAAGGAAAGTTGTATGTAAGAGGATTCTCCTCTCCATTGTTAAGGTGTCTTCACGTCGGTCGGCCGACCATGTGCTTTGAGGACATTCATGAAGGTGTTTGTGGAAGTCACCAAGGCGCCCGCTCCATAGCTAAGAAGGCTCTCGTGGGCGGCTATTATTGGCCGACCATGGACGAGGACGCCAAGAAGCTGGTTCAGAAGTGCAAGAAATGCCAAGTACATGCTGATGTCCACATTGCACCTTCCACAGAGTTACAAAGTCTTGTCTCACCTTGGCCGTTTGCTTGGTGGGGCATGGATTTCTTCGGGCCCGTTTCCACTGCTCCGTGCCGTTCAAGTTCTTGATCGTGGCGGTAGATTATTTCACAAAGTGGGTCGAGGCCGAGCCTCGCAACCATCACCTCGGCAAAAGTGAGCAAATTTTTCTAGGTGTGTGTTGGCCCGTTTTGGGATCCTCAAAGAACTAATAAGCGACAACGGCACCCGGTTCACGCAGACAAAAGGTTCGAGAGAAATGTTGGCCGACTTGAGGGTAAAACAACGTTTTACTTTGGCCGAGCACCCCGCTCGCACAAACGGTCAGTCAGGCGGCCAACGAGTTATCCTACGAGGTTTGAAGCGAAGACGACGGCTTAAAGCGGAACCGGTCGGCGAGAGCTATCCGCTTTCTTTGGGCCTACTGGGGCGACCCCCTCATTCAACGCATCGGGAATCCCCTTCGATCGGTATATGGGACCGTCTTTGTCATACCCATAGAAATGGGGCGAATCGAATTGGAGAACCTCAAATCCCCTACGGTGGTTGACAACCATCGAGCTATTCGAGAAGAATTGGACCTAATTGAAGAAGCTGCGCACCTGGCGTCATTAAGAGAGCAATTGATCAAGCGGAAGGTCGCAGCCGGATATAATACTCGCGTGCAAAAGAGAGACTTTACGGTCGGTCAGCTCGTTCTAAGACGGGCCGACATAGGAAACAAGAATGCACGCCAAGGGAAACTGGCGCCAAATTGGGAAGGTCCATACAGGGTCATCAAAAAGACTGGAAAGGGGGCTTATTTAGTGGAAACCATGGATGGGCGACTATCCCCAGAACATGGAATGCAGAGAAACTTAGAAAGTACTACGTTTGAATGTAATGAACGATTTGAATGTAATACCGACCTATAAATGAAAAGCAGGCAGGCGCTCTTTTTCCCACTGGGTTTTTTACAGAGGCCTGACCTTTAGAAATATGACGTGTTCTTTACTTTCTCGCAAGAATGTATGACCGGTCGCTCAAAGATTGCCCGTGGCAAAGGAGCGATCGAAGATTTATCAAACTAGATCGTCGAAACGATCTACCTCGAGAGCCATCGAAATGGCCCAAGGGTTAAGTAATAACCCACAAACATTAGGTCGTCGAAGCGATCTACATCGAGAGCCATCGAAATGGCCCAAGGGTTAAGTAATAACCCACAAACGTTAGGTCGTCAAAACGATCTACATCGAGAGCCATCGAAATGGCCCAAGGGTTAAGTAATAACCCACAAACGTTAGGCCGTCGAAACGACCTATATTGAGCGCCACCGAGTTGGCCCAAAAGAAGGTCACCGAGCGGACCCAATCGAGTGCCGTCGAAATGGCCCAATCAAGTGTCGTCAAGTGGACACCGTTTATCGGGTAAGAAATACCGAGCGACCTAAATCTAAAGTTCGTAAACTTAGAAAAATAGATGCGAAACAATCAGATTCAAGTAAACAAACAAATTAAACGAAAAGAAATTGTCATTACAAACAAGGGACGCCCGGTCGAAGCCGAGCGCCCACGAATTGAAAACTGCGCGAAGGCAGGAAAATTGTCGTGCCCGAAGGCAAGTTAAACTATTACGAATTACTCGCCGCGCAGCGCTTCGAGGTTTTGAGAAGAGAACAATGGGTCGCGAACGATATTCCCATGTTCATCTTTTTGCTCAGGCAGCAGGATCTTGTTTTCCGCAACGTAATGGGCAGGATTTATCACCTTCTCATCAAAATTGATGCTCAAGTCTGCATTCAATGCCCGCACCGCCCGAGAGCGCCAGTAGAATTGCTCGGCGCGCCGCCTCCCTACGGCTGGGCTACTGGGTTGAACTTTTGACGCCACTCGGCATTCTCGGCCTCACCGCCCTATCCTTCTAGTGGATTCAACGTCGGTTTCGGGATCGTATTCACCGCCAAGAAGTTCCTTGTTCCGCCTGGAGAGTTTGGCCCGATCCTCCTCACCCTTCTGAAGGGCCTCTTTCTTGGCCTTGGCAAGCTTGTCATACTTCACATGCGCCTCAGTCAAAGCCTTCTTAGCAGCACGAGCCCCTGCAAACAAAGATCGGCCAACTATTAGTCGGTCGATTTAAGACGAAAGAACTAACAGACTGGGAAAGTAAAGTACCTTCGGCTTCGGCCGCAAGTTCGGCCATGATTTTGTCTATCCCCAAGCAGAGAGAAGCGCAGACCTCCATTGGCTTCTTCCTGAACCACTCGAGTTCGACCTGGCCTAATTGCTCGAGCGAGAGAATGGGGAGGTTGTCTTAGCGAGAATCCATGTTGCGGTCGTCCCGGCCTTACCTTACAGCGCCATGAGCGATCTTCGATCTGGGGGCGGCCGAGCAACTTGCTTTTTCCCTTGGCTCTTGGGGTGGGGGCACCTTTGAGGGCTATTCAGAGCATCTCGGCCGAGGTCCTTCCCACTTCTTGGCCCCGGAATGGTAGAGGCTTGAACCGACTCGAGCACCTCCCGAGTTTTACCGGCCATTCTTCTCGCAAAATCCGAGTCATGAGTTAGAAGAAAAATTGAGAGAAAAAATATAAAGGCAAAGTTCAAAAGCGAACCGATCTTGGCCTCCGGATCCGCCATCGAGCAAGACGGCGGACGACAAGGTATGTCGCCGCCTCGGGGTCCTGGACGCATCATGCCCGCTTAACGCCTTGATCATTTCCAGAGATTCCGTGTCGGCTCGCCAAGTCCTTGACAGAGTAAATGTAATCCCTCGGCCTCCCCGCAGAAATGAGCCTCGTTCCACATGATTGGAAAGTAAGGGGACCCGAGCATTCCGTCCGGCCGACTCCGATACTGCCTTACCGGCCTCCTCGGAGGAACGATCCAAAAATACCGATTTCTCAGCCGCTCCCAACGACTCTTGGTAAGCCTTCAAGAACCGATGATGGGTCTTCGCATCTTAAAGGAGACACGCTCCCTCTTCTCTTTGTTAGCCTTCTCCCGAGCCACGGCTCCAAAGAGAGTGAAGAACAACATGATCGACACCGCCGACCCGCTTAGTCAAAAGGACTTCAAAGGTTTTCGTAAACGCCCATGCGTTGGGGTGGAGTTGGGAAAGGCGACCGATGTGACGCAGACGCCACGTTGAAATTCGATGAATGGAGGGTGATATTCATCTTCTCGAACACGAGCCGATACATCGTGAACTTGAAGTTGGGAGAGTAAGTTGCAATGTCTTCTCCGCCCTTCATACCTCTCACCTCGGCCCGGCGAATCGTCCGGCGCCGCTCGCAGGTCGGGCAAGGCAACATGGCCGATGATAATAATGCTCCGGTGAGAGCGAAGAGTGTCCGATACCCAAGACATGTCGACACGTCTCTGCTACATCCGCTGAACCGGCCGACCTTCGCTCGACCCTCCTTCTTGGTTTACCTCTCGACCGAGAAGCTAGGCTGCGGGTTGAACTACCTCTTCCGCGTCAACTTCACTTGGCCACCTTCGGCCTCCACCATCTCTCTTCCGTCGCGCCGCCACGGACGACACTCTGCACTTCATCATCATCAATGATAACCACATCGACATCTTCTTCCCCTCCTTCCGCTCGAGAAACGATGTTCTCCGGCGGTGGAGTGTTGCCCGGCCGCTCTTCAGAATGGACGGATTTTGAACCGAGCTCTTTGAGCCGCCGATCCTCGACCGGAAGATTGGGAACTCGAGCTCGTCATCGCCAAGAATCGCCAGAAGAACTGAACCTTTGTCGCCTCAAGCGGCGACAGACTCGCTCGTGGGGTTGGGCTCGCCCTACCGACATGTGTGTAGCAAAGGATTGCGGTGGTTTTCCGAATACGGTGCGGTCGGCCATTCGTGGCATGCAAAAACACCGTGATAAAGGGCTTAAGTCTCGGTCGATCGGCGAGAATACTCGTGAGAGGGGGCGGTTTGGCCATCCCCCGACCTGACACCCCCTATCACGAGGCGTGGAAAAAGCACAAAGTACTTTTAAGTAAAAACTCAAGTTTAAAAAGTAAAAGTATAGATCGACCCATACCTTGAACAGATGTTGTGAATCGGTCGCGAATAGACAGAAGTAGCAACGGATGCAAGTCGGCGGTATATGAGTCGATCATTTGCGCGAGCAATTCGTGAAAGTGTGAATAATGAACTCGGTGAAGGGCTATTTATAGTACGGACCGTGGCGCGGCGGGACCGGAGGCGGCGGCGTCGCAACGTTTCATCTTTCGCCAATGGTTGTCTCCGCATAACCTCGAAAACACCAAACGCCACGCCTTAAATATCAGTGGAGACCAACCGTCGCGACAGATCGATGGTTGGCAAGCGGTCGACACCGTCCTATCGAGAAAGCGAACGGCGCGTCCGCTTTCGTCAAAATAACTTCACTTCTGGGGCATCGATTCAAGCCTCACCGCTCTTAAGCGACCTAGGCTTGGGGGCAATCGTTCTCGGGTGTATCAAAAATACGAGAACTACTAACAAAGAATCGGGCTGCGACCACCCCAACTCGATCGGCCCAACACGCCGCTTGGAGCGCAACTCGCCGCCGAAATCTCCGCAAAGCGGTCGGACCACACAAGATATATATCGCCATTCGCATATGGCATCGTGCACGTTCGAACCTTGTGTTATCCGCCCGAGCGACCTCTCACTAGATCGTCGGAGTGTCTTTGCGTGTACCACCCGAGGTGCTCAACGCAGCGTGAAGCGGGACCGGTCCTTTCACCCAATCGACCGGTCCATCCGGCGAACAACTACTACTTCAACACTCATTGGTCAAGGTACGATCAAAATTAAAGTGAATACATTTTCACTGCTAGAGCTGTTCGAAAGCAATAGTACCATTTTCATGTTTTGAGTTTTGGTCATAGCATTTTGTTTTTGACTCATGACCATAACATTTTCAAAAGTATTTAATTAAAGTGAATTCATTTTCACTGTTGATAATAATATAACCGATGGAGCATGCTTTAAAAATTCCATGTAGTTGTTGATTTTTCTTTATGATCTCTCAAAATTTTATATCATTTTATTTATTTTCTACAACGGACCCAAATCAAAACAACCCCTTCTATAAGAATTACTGTCGGAGATAAAATAAAACCAATCCTTAATTGATAAAAGTTTGCTGAAGTAACTTAAGATTCGAGGGACTAAAATGAAATCACGTATATGTTTCAGGGACCAAACTGACAGTAAGTGACATTTTTCAAGGACTAAACTGACATTAACGGATGGATTAACGAAGTTAACAACGCACATTAACGGGAGGGACTAATGTGACAGACGGATTACACTTTCAGGGACCATTTTGCATTTTCACTCGATTTAGGGATCAAATTGACAGCGAGTTATACTTTTAGGGACCAAAATGACTATTTACCCAATCCAAAATTCATCCCCAAACCCATTATCTCTCTCAACTGAACCCTCCACCACATTCCTCTTACTCTTTGCAAATACCCCTCACAACCCTACCGAAAATGTGTTTTCAATACCAAAACCATACCCACAATCTTCAGCGAACCATCACCATGATCCTCTACAACACGATTCTCTCTCCCTCTCTTTCTTGTCCATATGCATAATTAGGGATGGGGCTTAGGAGTGTGGTGCTGATAGAGAGGATATTATTCACATGTTGCGAGTTTGCTCTAGAGCTCAGAATACTTGACGGTTATTGTCTTTTAACACTAATGCTGGTGAGATTAACGACGATGCTCGACTTTGGTTTAAACATCATGCTATTAGTGACCAATGTATTATATTTATCTGTTGTTGTTGGTCCTTTGGATGGCTCGAAATGATGAAGTTTTTAATGATGAAAAATGGTCAACTTGGAAGATTCTTAATCGAGCTAAACAATTTTCAAAAGATGCTGTTAAATTTTTGTCTGATGGGGTGTCTACTCGTCCTCTTAGATTGGTTCGTTGGTTTTCTCCTACTAGCAATTGTATTAAACTTAACGTTGATGGAAGCTCCATGGGTAACCCGGGCCGTAATGGCTATGGGGGATTACTTCGGAATCATACAGGTGGTTGACTTCTTGGTTTCTAAGAAAGTTGTGGCTTTATTACTAACTTGAATGCAGAGCTCCATGCAATTGCCAAATGATTGAACTTAGCTTGCTCCAATGGTTATAGGTCTATTATTTGTGAATCAGACTCCGAAACCGCCCTATCGTTGATTGTCCGTGAGCTTCAAGATACCCACCCATATGCTTCTATTTTTCCTACATCAAATCATTTTCTCTCAAGCCTTGGGATTTGACTTATGTCCACACGCTTCGTGAGGGCAACTCGTGTGCTCATTGATTAGCAAAGTTTGGAGCTAATATGAACCATGAAGATCATGTGTGGCCTCTATCCTCATCGTTGTTTTACCTTTCCTTATAGTCGATGCTACGGAGATAGAGCATGTTAGACTTTAGTTTGTTTCTATTCCGCGTTTCTTTTTATTGCTTTCATTTTGATCAAAAATACATAGAAGTCTTAAAATACGTTAACTAAAAAAAAAAAAAAATCATAATTCCTCTAGAATGAGTCGGGTTCGCAAGGTTTGAAATTACAAACCCGTTACCCGAATCAAACCACCAAATGTGAACGAGTTGGACCGAATTTACACATATCGAATAAGGCTGTTACTTTTCCCACACCCCCTCCTACTCAAACACACCCCTTCAATTTTTAAATCCCCAAATTACCCTCAATTAAAATTCCCCCCTAACCCCACACACCCTCTTCACTCCTCACTCCTCTCACGTTCTCCCCCTCATTCGAACCCTATTCTCTCACTCTCCCTCTCACTCACCTCCCAACTCACTCAATCTCACCCAATCTCTCACTCAATATTCTCCACTAACACCCTCAAGAGTTTATGGGTTTTATTCGCGGCCTCTCACACTCTCTAATCGTTCCATTTTCATCTAGGTAAACCTCTCCCTGTTCTGGGCATTTGGGTTTTTTTTTCTGTGAAACTGCATTGTTCGAACGACGTCCTTCGAACAAATGAAAACGAAGGTGTTCGAATGAGGTCGTGCGAACACCGTACGAATGACCTTATTCGAACCGTTGTGAGTTGGAATCTGAAACTGACTTGTTCAAACGGGGTTGTGCGAACATGTTCGCATGTGGACGTTCGAACAGTCGTTTGACAGTACAATTTATCTTAATTTGTGATTGGTTCTCTTAATTTGGTTTAATTGGTTCTCTTGATTGTTGTTTCAGATATGGTGAGGAGCAGAGGTGGTAATTCAGCACAACCATCCGAAGCGAGCGTCGGGCCACCTCCTACGGTTTCAAACCGCAAAAGGAGGGAAGAAGCCGGTGAGGGATAGGGTCTACCACCCAGCCATAGCTGAGGGGCGGTGGGCTCATGCTACTAGGGCCTACATTCTCTATCTTTTGGGTTGTACCTTGTTTGCTGACAAGTCAGACAACAAGGTTAAGCTGCTTGGCTACCTTGGTTTCTTCGACCGATTTGGAGGTCGTTGGAGACTTTTCTTTGGGGGCGATGGCCCTTGCCCATCTATACGATCGGTGAAGGATGCTACAAGAAAGAAGACCAAGAAGATTCTTTGGTCATCTTCCTTTACTTCGTATAAAACATCACCTTTACTTTTAAGTTTGCTTTAGGGTTACTTTCACTTTAATAATCAACCAATGATATGTTCATTACAAAGCTTGGATCTTTGAGCACTTCCAGAGTGCGAACTTTTCCTCTTGGGTGGTGCACGAAGAGTATGATGAGAGTATGCCATGGCGAAGAAATGGTTGTGCAATGATGGCCCCAGGGCCATCAAGTCACATACCATCGATTATGCTTGACCGACTAGACCGTGAGAGGTGACACAGGACCCTTACACGTTTTACAGGGAGGTGAGACCATTTGAGGAGCCGCCAGTTCGAGAGGTTCATTCGGAGTGGTGGCTGCATGATGCGCCATTTGCCAGATCGAGTGCTCAGACAGTTTGGGCAGGTCCAACACATTCCGGAGGATCCCAGACCTACTACTAGGGCCGTCTGTACCCTATCCGAGTGTGATGAGAGGTGGACACAGTTCGAGGACCACTTGGTGGCGCGGGGGCCTCCCTGTGTGCCGTACTCCTCAAAAACGGTGCCAGGCTACTTTCCATGGTACTCTAGGGTCTCACATCCCTTTCTCTTCCCTCAAAATTATGTACAGCTTGCGGATGAGTCTGATGTCGGTGTGGTACGTGTCTTTTATATTAATTGCAGTGATTAGTTTCTTAATGTTATACTTATTTAAATAATAATGTTATGTTATTTGGTTGACAGATGCTACCAGAGCTGCTGGATTTGGTTGATGAGATGGATGAGACCATCAATGATAATGTCCCAGAGCCAACCAGGAGCGTCTTTCAGCGCATCAAGAGGCTGCTCAACCCCTTCCGTAGGTTTAGGAGGAGGTTCGGCAATGTGTATAATAGGAGGGGGCGCAACACCCAGTTGGATCATATGTTTGGAATTTTTGTATAATTTAAGTACATTGTTTCATTTGGTTTTTTAAATTGAAATTCCTTTTACGTTGGCGCAAATTTATTGTCATTACAAAATACGAAAGACATGAAATACGAAAGACATCAAATATGAAATACATCAAATACGAAAGACATAACACCAACATAAGCAAACAACTAACTAATAAACTAATGTTTGGAGAGTCCATGTTCCGAAGATAAATGACTCTCTCTTCGAGTTCAGATTGTGTCCACGTACATCTCTAAGATTTGTCGCCCCATCGGAACGTTAGCTAGATGTTCCATCATTGCGCAGACGTCGTCGTCGCTTTGGATCTCCATGACTGAATACTGGAAAGTCCCATCATCTCTACAATTGTACTTTTTGAAACGTATACGCTCCACATCTTTACGCCACGCTCCCTCTGGACGAATCTTCCTCTCAGCCTTTTCCTTCAGTTGGGCGAAGGCGATGTCCTTACTCATCCTGCAGAAGACATGGTTAGGACAACAAAACACAACACCATGTTCGTCGGTGGTAGACAAATCCCATGGTGATGAAGCGGTCGTTAGGAATTTGTCGTTTGAGTACTGGGTTGGGCACAATTGCCATTCCATTTCAGGAGATCTGAGGATTTTGGTGAAGAAGCAGATTAGGGTTTGGTGAAGAAGATTGAGGACGTGAACCCCCTTTTATAATAGGCATGGTGAAATGTCAGCCGTTGATTTCATTTTTAGATCACAAATCTGAGCCGTTTAAATTCTATCCGTTCAGCACATTTTCCAAAGGAATGACATCCTCCTTTATCTCAAACATTTGGTGATTAAACCGTTGATTAAAAGCGCCGGTGGAATCTCGAGATGTCCAATATCCGCTATTTCGCAAAGATTGGTTCGAATCCCCTCATTCGAACATGTTCGCATTTAATTCTATTCGAATAGGTGAAAACGCCAAGAAGGTGTCTCGTCCATATTTAACACACTCGAACGGCGCCGTTCGAACCATCGCTCAAGGCCCGTGTTCGAGCAGTGAAAATTTGTGAAAAGAAATAGGTTTTGGCTAGTCTTTTGGTTTTTCACACACCTTATGGGGTGTGTTTCGAGTAGGAGGGGGTGTGGGAAAAACTAATGCCTCGAATAAAATACGCGTTGGGTTGGATTGTTGAACGGGTCGACCCGAATCCGTGAACACCCTAAACGTAGGAGTGACAGGTGAGGCAAGAAAGCTTCACCGCCCAATTTGCAATTGAGTTCTGAACCCCGCGGCTATGGATCAGCCACGATTTCAAAGTCAAACCTTCTTCTTGTTGGCCCAAATTACTGAATACCCTCACACACCACCTCCTCGCCTTTTCCGCATTCTCTTTCCTCTTTCAATCTCAAACACTAAAAATTCCATTCAAAAATCATAAAACCCTTCATAAACCCTCGTTAATGGCTTGTAAATGAAAAAATCAAAACCCCTTTTCACCCTTTTCCTCAAACCTTTCTCTTCCCTCTCTCACCAACTCGATCTCCCTTCCCAAATCTTCAACATTCTCTCTCGCCCTCAATGGCGAAAAGACCCTTCTTTAAGACCTTAATCCCTTCTTTAACCCCAACTCATCTCTCTACCCTCTTCAATCTCAACCTCGACCCTCTCACTGCTCTCAATTTCTTCCGATGGATCCGTCGCGAACACAATTTCATCCACACCGTTCATTCCTACGAACCTCTCCTTCTCATTCTCGTTCGCAATGGCTTCCTTCAAGCCGCGGAAAATGTTCGAAACTCTATGATCAAATCTTGTACTTCAGAAGAAGATTCAAGGTTTGTCTTAAATCTTCTGCGTTTTATGAACACTACTGATCATGAACGACTTGCGTTTAAGCTCTCTGTTACTTCCTATAATAGACTTCTTATGTGCTTATCGAAGTTTGCTATGATTGATGAGTTGAATAGTTTGTATAAGGAGATGTTGGATTATGGAGTTTCACCTAATTTGGTTACTTTTAATGCAATGTTGAATGCTTATTGTAAGTTAGGGAATGTGATTGTGGCCAAGCTTTATTTTACTGGGTTGTTAAAAGGTGGTTTTTGTCCTGATGCATTTACTTATACTTCATTGATATTGGGTTATTGTAAAAATAATGATGTGGAGAAGGCTTATAGGGTTTTTAAGCTTATGCCGGACCTCGGTCGGAGGAGGAATGTCGTTTCGTATACTAATCTTATACACGGTTTTTGTGAAGCTGGACAGCTTGATCAGGCTCTTAAGTTGTTCTTGCAAATGAAGGAGGATGGATGTATTCCTTCGGTTAGGACTTATACTGTTCTTATAGACGCGTTTTGTGAGTCGGGACAGGAGACAGAAGCTTTGAAATTCTTTGAGGAGATGGTGGAAAGGGGTTGTGAGCCTAATGTTTATACTTATACTGTGTTGATTGGTTATTTCTGCAAGGAGGGTAGGTTGGATGAGGGGATGAAAATGTTGAATACAATGTTGGAGAAAGGCTTGGCTTTTAGTGTTGTCCCGTACAATGCTTTGATTGCTGGGTGTTATAAACGGGGAATGATGGAGGATGGTGTGGGTGTTTTGGCTCTGATGGAGTCAAATAAAGTTCCTCCAAATGCTCGAACATATAATGAACTGATTTGTGGGTTTTGTCGAAGAAAAAGCATGGACAGGCGATGGCGTTGTTAAATAAAATGTTTGAAAACAAGTTGTCGCTGACCTTATTACTTACAATACATTAATCCATGGGTTGTGTAAAGCAGGTGTAGTAGATAGTGCTTGGCGGCTGTATCATTTGATGATTAAAGATGACTTCATTCCTGATCAGAGAACTTTTGGTGCGTTTATAGACTGCCTCTGTAAAGCAGGCAAAGTTGAACAAGCTCATCACGTCTTTGAGTCCCTCAAGGAAAAACACGTCGAAGCAAATGAATTCATATATACAGCCTTGATAGATGGATACTGCAAGGGTGGGAGAACTGACGATGCTCGCTTATTATTCAAAAGGATGCTTGCCGAGGGATGTTTCCCGAACTCCATAACATTCAATGTATTGTTAGATGGCTTGCGCAAAGAGGGTAAAATACAAGATGCAATGTTGTTGGTTGAAGACATGGTAAAGCTTAATGTGAATCCCACGGTTTACACTTATACAATTCTCATTGAGGAAATGTTGCGGGGAGGTGACTCTGACCGTGCTAATATGTTTCTCGACCAAATGATTTCATCTGGATGTCATCCTAATGTGGTCACATATACTGCATTTGTTAAAGCATATTGCAGCCAAGGAAGATTACAGGAGGCTGAAGAGATGGTGGTCAAGATTAAAAAAGAAGGCATATTACTTGACTCCTCTATCTATAATTTGTTAATTAATGCATACGGATGTAGAGGAAAACTAGATAGTGCCTTTTTGGTTCTCAAACAAATGTTTGGCACTGGTTGTGAGCCTTCGCGCCAAACGTATTCCATCCTAATGAAGCATATAATGAACGATAAGCATAAGAAGGAAGGCAGCAATCCTGTGGAACCTGATTTGAATTCAACTAATATCTTAGTCGATAATGCAGATATATGGAAGATAACTGACTTTGAAATCACAGCTCTTCTCTTTGAGAAAATGGTGGAATATGGCTGTGTGCCTAATGTTAACACTTACAGCAAGCTTATTAAAGGACTTTGCAATGTGGAACATTTGACCGTGGCCTTCAGATTGCTAAACCGTATGAGAGAAAGTGGAATATCTCCTGATGAAAATATTCATAATTCTCTTCTAAGTTGTTGCTGCAAGTTGGAAATGCATGAGGAAGCATTGACATTGTTGGATTCTATGAAGGAGTATGATCATTTAGCACATCTAGAATCCTATAAGCGTCTCATTTGTGGTCTATCTGAAAAAGGTAACAAAGAGAAGGCTGGAGCAGTTTTTCACAGTTTACTAAGCTTTGGGTATAATTATGATGAAGTGGCTTGGAAAATTCTAATTGATGGTTTAGCTAAAAAAGGTTATGTTGATCAATGCTCAGAATTTCTGAATAGTATGGAAAAAAATGGCTGTCATTTACATTCTGAGACATACTCAATGTTAGCTAAGGAATTGAATTCTCATAAAAAAAATACTAAGGAATTGAAGGGAATTTAGTGAAATGATTGTTTTACTCTGCCCGGAATGGAACATGGAAAAGGATTCCCCCCATTGATAATTGATAATTCTTTTTGATGACTGTGGCTAACCTTGTACAGATAAAATAAAATACCTGAAAGTTGATAATACATTCTGGATATACTTACATTATCTCAAGAAGTGAGCTGCAAGCAGCTCTTTTTACAATTGCGGTGACACTTTTAACTGTGGCGACACACGGGAGCACAATTAGTAGAAGACCAAGAGCCAAGTGACTATTTAAATTCTTACTTTCATTGCCTTCTTTTATTCTTATCACCAAAAGCCTCAATACAGATATGTAAGTTTAATTTCAGTTTATCTTAGACATTTTGGGGCAATATTTTTGCATTACATTTTTTGGATTATGTTATCTTCCTCTTCGCTTTACTAGAATTACATTACACATTTCAAATTTCTATTGAATGTGAATTTTTTTACTCTTAGTGTATGTTTGGATGAAACATTTTTAGGAGGTAATGTAATTTTTAGGGGAATTCAAATATTTCTGATTACATTATGGTTGACTACATAATTGAACTACATAGTTTTGCTATTGTATTTTAATTTGATAATATCCAAATTGTAAATCGAGCGACTTTTTTGACAATATATTTAAAATTTATTTCAGGTACGTGTAAACTAGAGGCGTGTTTGGCGATTCAGATCGAGTAATGGGCAAAATATATCATGGGCTCTAACTGTTTTGAGAGAGAGGTTTCAGAAGGGTTAGAGTGTGTGGAGTCATTTGTGCTTCAGCTTAGCCTGTCGTGAGAAAGGGTGCCCAAGGAGTCATGGGCTACACACACAGGCTTGGCCTTTCACCTATATGGGTCCATGTTTTGAGGGAAGCAACTACAAAGTCATGGCCCTTCCCTTTATGGGACCATGTTTTCAGAGAAGCAAACAAACCGGTCGATGATCTGGCTAAGCTGAGTCAACCTTAGTTATTCCTTGCAAACTTTTTGGTGTTGTTCTTGGCTCTCTTTGGCGGATGCATCGTGTATGACTTTTCCTGTGGCTTTTACCCCAATTTGTCACCATTTTTATTTATTTCACGTTGGTCACTATCATTTGCCACTCAATTAGTATTTTTGAGGTAATTTCAGCTGCAATATTGATTTTCGGCATCATAGAACACTGCCATTTTTGGATGTAAAAAAATAAGCTTCTCCAAGATAGCAGCACTGGAGACAAGCAATTGAATTAATTTGTATATGTGCCATATATTTCCATCAAATGAATTATTGTAAAAGAAAGATCAAATGAATTGATTCCCATTATATGGGCTCAAAACTAGACTATTACCTGTATGAAAAATGATTTTGAATATGAAGTTATCACTACTGTTAACCAAAGATTCAAAGTCCCAAATATATTAACCAATTTCGCCCTATTTCTTTATCTAATATGTGTTATAAGATCCTTGCTAAGGTTGTTAACAAGTTCAAGCAATTGATGTCTAAGATCATAAATCCTTACCAAATTGGTTTCATTTCTTCAAGGAGTATACATGAGAATGTTGTTATAGCTCATGAGATGGTGCATTTCTATACGAAAAATGCATGGAGAGAAAGGCTTTTTTGTATTAGTGCTTGAAAGGATATAGATGGACAGGTGCTACTATTTATTTAGAAGATCATACAGTTAGTTTGCAACCTCACATGGTTTCGTAGAGGGTATGTGACACAGTGGAAGTAAGAACCTCGACAAAAATCTAAATTTTTATCTTTCACAAAATCACAATACAACTTTCTGTCTCACAACACTACTTTTTGATCACCCAAACAATTACCAAAATACTATTTTTATTTCCTACTCAATAATTTTTTTCTCTCTGCCATCTCTCTTCTCTTTAAAGTTACATATATATTATCTGTGATAATTTATTTTCTGACAAAGTTAAACTTAAATATAAAATTTTAAGAATACAAGGTATAATCTAATTATAAAAATGTAAATTAACAATATAAGAAACTGAATATTTGTTGGCCACTCAATCGCAGACATATATGTAAACCAGGGTCATTTGCACACCTTGAGGAAAAAAAGAATTTTGCATTATTTCCCGATAAACAATATTTTGACCCCTTGAAATTTTACTTTTCACCTAAATCCTTGATTGCACCACACGGCAAAATAAGCTGTGTGTGTTTATCTCATATAGAAGTCTTTCACCTCAATTAATAAGAAAGTAATTTTGTACACAATGATAAGAGAACGCTTATGACTAATATATTTTTAATTTTAACTCTATTATAAAATAATGTAAGTGATTTGAAGAATTTGCCTAAACACTTAAAACACGCCAAAATCCTTCTCCAATAGATTTGTTGAATTCCTCCAAATTAAGAGAATTTGGTTTTAAAAATAAACTCTCCATTGAAGTTTATAGTATATTAAAGTTTTATTTATTTATTAGTAATTTATTTGTTTATTTAAATATATTGAAGTTTAATTTTTTTATTATATTTTTATTGAGACATTATTTTAGAAAAAACATGACCCCCCTGACCGGGCCTTAGATTCATTGGGGCCACTGCATAATATTTGTCTTTAACTGAGCTGTTCACACATTTTTTTTTATATATTTTTTCATATATGCTGATACATGCAATATATCAGCAACCTACTCTACTTTTCCTTTTGTTAAACCATTGAGTTACTTTATCTTAGTAGTATATAGTAAAAAGTTTGGAAAGTTTTGGGGCAGTCATGACTACCCCATGAATACACTATCATCCACCCTTAGTTAAGAATGTTGTTTAAATGACAAACAATGTGATGTGATTTCAAAAATTTAGTCATTTATATTATTCATTTATATAGCACTTTTTATTACTATTTAGATGTTTAATGAAGAAAAATAGAATGATTTTTCATCTTTTGTTTGATAATGTTGTAGTTTTAAGTCATGGTTTGTTTCATTGTTTGATAATTTTATTTGTTTCTAGTTTTTTAATAGGCTTGTTGTTGTTTTGTGGAATTGATCTAATATTGTTTGATTGGTCTATTACCCGTTCGAAAACACTAGTTCTATACTATTTATAAGGATGTTTTTGGGTGGATTCCCTATTTATAAGGATTAGTCAAGAAAGAAACAAATAAATAGAATTAGTCCATGCTATAATAGGGGGAACATTTATAGCAACTTGATTACTTTTTTGTTCTTCTACGTCAGTTTTCATTGACTAATTTTAATATAAATAGGGTATGGAAGTGAAAGAAAAACTCACACCAAATCTTCGAATTTATTTCATTTCTTAAGAAAATGGCATTTAGGTTGGCCATCCTTTGTAGTGCCTCGCCTTTTGCAGTGGGTTTAAACTCATTCGGTGGTGTTTTTGAAGCCATGGGTGGCAAAGTTACCTATATTGGCTTGTAAAACACCACCGGGTGGATTTAAACCTCCAAGACATGATCTAAATAATCCAACTTTTTCCAGTTGAGCAAAAGCTAACTTAAATATTTTACACAAGTATTGGACAAGGAATCAGGCATGGTAGTCTTTTTCAGACTTCCTTCCAACATGGTTATTGTTGATAATTTTATCTGGTGAGTAACTTCTCTACTATTGATTTGTGTCAAAAAAAAACTTCTCTACTATTGATGCTTCTTCTCTCTCACTCTCTCTTATGTTTTCTTCCTCCTTTCATTTGTTATTAGATCTCTCTATTCTTTTTTTAGTCAGATTTCAGATTTTCCCTTTCTTCAACTAGCGTTGCTCTGTCAGAGCTTAAGAAGAGGAAGAAAAACTCATGATTTGGTCATCAGAAAGGATTGCCTCAGTTTCTCTCTTTCATTTCTCATTCTCTTCAGGTTTTTGGTCAATTGCCTACATTGGGGTCATCAAAATGTTGTGTGCTACAACTTATAAGTATAGTAAAATAAAAAATGCATATTTTTTGTCATAATTCCTCTCAACACAAGAGTCAGAGTAATAACATGTTATTGTTTATCTAATGTATGCATTGAAATAAAATATGATTTAATTATCAGAAGTGAAGCCTGGATACGCAGTTGAATTTCCTGAGTTGTCACTGAACCTCCAGGATCATGAGCCTCCATTATTTCCTTCCCCAGGAGATATCTATCTGTGTCATGCAAGACACTAATATTACCCAGCTATTCCTCTCTTTCACAACATTACCCAGCTGGTTATATACAAAGCTGAGCAAGCTATACTAGCAAGAAAGAATAATCGAGAAAGAGAGGGAAAATTGGGAGGGAGATGTTGATTGTATTCTTTTGAGTCAGTGCAGATATGATAATGCTGTTCAACCATCATTTTGTGTCCAAAACAAAACCATCATTTTATTATAGGAGTATACAGAAAACGTAAGGCAAGTGGAAATTTTACTTCTAAATTATGAGATGTCAAATAAGCGGATATATGAAAACAAAATTGATCCATTTTTTTTCTGTAGCAGGAATTAGTGCATTAAAGGAGCAATGTATTCCATAAATATTTACTTGATCCAACATGGTACACCTGCTGTCTTATGACTTGACAACTATACAGTATGAAGAAGACAGTATATTACAACAAGGCCATGACCATTTTGTCATAGACCAACCCAAATGTAAAGGGTCGACAAGGACGACCACAATAGCTGACCAAAATACTAGAAAACACTATTTACCGATGGGAGAAGTCAGTCTGTTTTCCTCGGAATCATGCTTCGTTGTAGAATCTCCACCCATCAATTCCTGGAAGCCCTCCACCTTCACAGGTGGAGCTCTAACCATGCCAATGCTGTTCCTATAAGAAACAATAAAACAATAGTCTTAACAATCAAAACTTGAAAGCCATCCTAGCAGTAGTTTTTTCAATTAATTAACTTACGGAGAATGTATTTGGGGAATCTGGAGGGAACTCATCTGCCTGAACTGAGGGTTGTTAGATTGAGAATGGAAACCTGACAATGCAGCCAACTGCTGCGGCCTAAACTGCATTTGAGGATGTCTGGAATTGAAAGTATTACCATCATTCGGTAAATCTGATGGGTTTTCAAGTTTGACTTTGACCAATGGTCTTTCCTTACTTATATCCACAGCAGCGTGAGGAGTGGAACTTCTCATTCTCTCTAACTGTTGCTGTTGCTGCTGTTGCTGAAAAGCAAGATTATGGGAATTAAATAACTGCTGCATCTGTGGATGTATCTGTCTCTGCATCTGAACCTGCACATTAACAATACATTAAGTAAAACTGCATCACAGAAATGTAATATCAAGCTTGCAGAAAATATACTGAAAGCTCTTCACAATAAAAAGGCCATTCGGGTGATATAGGGTTCAACCATAAGTGCACTAAGAAATAGAAAAGACATGCAATTTTTTTTTTCAGTCAGCACAAATTTCCTCTTTCCATGATGTAGTAATTGCTTTGGGGGCAGAGACAATGCGTTTTTAAAATTTATATTCCAAAGTTTAAAAACTAAAAAGGATTATACCATATCACCACAATCTCCATTTTCTACAATAAATGAGAGGACAGAGGGGAGGTAGAGGCTGCCACATTTTTCGAAAGTTTAAACATTGAGATATTGCCCAAATGGGGTGAAGGTATGAATAGAGGAATTTAAAGATGAGAGGGTGAGAGGAACAAATTTGGCCCGTATAACAATACATGAATGGTCATGATTAAAAGTTGTTAAGTGATGACATGATCACTTAAAAAAGTCACATGACTTTTTTTGTTTTAATCAACCATTTATGATTTAATTTACGGCTACGATTGGTTCCTCTGAACCTCTTATTATAAAACTTCTCTCACTTGATACCACACACACACTCCCCGAGTCGCATAAAACAAAATTGAGACAAGAAAAAGAAGCCACAAAAGCAGGAGACTGGGCAAACAGCAGTCTCATTTAAGCCACACTTGTGCAAACCATGACAGGTTGCATGGAAAATATTTTTTAGATGGATGCTAAAAATAATTGCTAGTCACTGGCCCAAGCAAAAAAAATCAAATAAGGATCCTAAATAAGGACTTTGTGAGTCCCTTTGTTTATATACTAGTATCATACGACATTAAACAGGGCCCAAAGAAGTAGATATGAGTACTTGCTGAGGTAGCCAAGTGAACTCTGCTGCTGTGGATGCATCTGTGGCTGAGTTCCATGAACATATTGCTGACTTTGAGGTGCAATACTCCTAGAGCCATCTTTAACCACATCCACTAAAGGCGTAAAATTACTGAGAGCAAGAAGGAGAAATGTTAAAATGGACCCATTGCATGTTCCTGATATCTCGATTTAATTTTAAAAGCAAAATACAAATCAGGGTAACATTGCCTACAAAATGCATACATAACACGCTCAAGCATCAAAGGTTCACACCACTATTCTTCCTCTCCCTTACAGATTTTTACCTCGTAAATGTTCAAGAAAAAAATAGCATCTAGTTACTTTTTCACTACATGAAAATAAAACTTAAATTGTAGTCTTAGAGCAATCGCCTTGTCAATATCTTAAAGCAGAGTAAGACAAACATATTTATACATACCACAAATATTCAGTAGTAAATCATTTAACTGGATTCATAAGATATATTTGGTAGAGGCTAACTAACTAAAAACAAGAGAATTTCAAACATACCTGAAACCCACTGTTTTAAGCAACATCTTCAGAAGTTCAATGGCAGAGCACTGTTTTCTATAACTATCAGTAAGCACTTTCAGATTGGTACCAATTTTAACAATA
The DNA here is from genome assembly GCA_020916435.1 of Oxytropis ochrocephala. Lineage (NCBI taxonomy): Eukaryota > Viridiplantae > Streptophyta > Magnoliopsida > Fabales > Fabaceae > Oxytropis > Oxytropis ochrocephala. The sequence goes on from CM037092.1 coordinate 17,659,386, forward strand.
TGTTTGCTCATCACTTCAGCAAAGCATTCAATTGGACCTTCCATGGAGCTTTCAAATCCCACACCCAATAAAATGCGCGCCACAACCTTCTGAGACAGTTTGACCGCTTGCTCATTACTAAGAACCCTACCATCACCCTCATTTCCCAACTTCCCACGGTACAACCCTCCCCCATGTTCCCCATTAACATACTGACCCCTAATCCCAAGCCTATCAACCATAACAGGACTCCGAGTCATAACCGAGGCAACGATCAAGCACACTAAATATCTTCACTTTCTGGTTATTATTATCATTCTCCACTCTATTAGTCACTGTAAGTGCACTCTCAGGTACACAATTCCACGCATAAACTATCTCAGGAAAAACAACCTCATCATCAGCATCACCACCACTATTATCATCAACTAAATTACCCCCATTTGATTGATCCATAACCTGCCGTTGTTGTTCTTCCTTAAACACTACCCGCCTCTTTTTATTGTTTTTCATACGCATAATATAAGAAGCCATCTCAACCGGCGAACGTTTAACTGAATCTCTATCTGCTAAAACTAACTTCTTATTACCCTTATTATACTTGTCAATTACCTGATTATACCAAGTTTCAGGCAACTCAAATCTCTGTGACACATTATCCAATTCAGAATCAACATATCTAGATCCATATTTTGACTGATTCTGCATTACCAAAAAAAAAAAGCTTAACAATTTGGTACTAAATTCAAATTATAAAAATGAAATATGAATATGAAAAGAAAATAACCTTGGAGGAAGTAAGAGGATCTTGAGAGGCATTATTATCGAGAGTGAAGTAAATGTCGTCGGGGTGTAAGCGAAGGAAATTAGGGTTGATACGGGAGAGAGAGGGATTAGGGTTAGGGTTAGGGTTAGAGGAGAAGGAAATTGAGGAGGATTTATCGAAAAGGAGAGAGCGGACTCTGAGTTGAAGGTGAACGAGAGCTCTAGATTTGGAAGGATCGGTTCTCATGAAGGAATCCCATGCGGAAGGGGAAGAGAGGAAAGGAGCGAGGTTAGGGTAGGTTGAATCGCCTAGCCATGTTCGCCAAACTCCGCAAGATTCAAGCTTTCGTGCTAGCTCATAACCTCGCCCGTCGTCGCCCAGTAGAGACATGACTGTTTCTAACAACTCGCTCAGTGTCTGCGAATTCCTCTATTTAGACTTGCCTCTTTGACTTTTCTTTTTGAACGCAGTAACAGTTTTGACGGTTTGACTTTAACCGGCTTAACTTACTTTCTTTTGGGTCAACTGCGTTTTTTCTTTTAAAGCAGTACGTATCTTGTGCGATACACGTGAATCTATATTCATGTTATATTAAATTTAAATAAATTTGTGAAAAATAACAAAACTAATAAATAAAAGAAGTCATAAAAGTGTAGTGTTTAACTTATTTTCTTTTGGGTCAAGTGCGTTTTTTTCTCTTTTCAAGTGTGTAATATTTCATAGATATTAATGGGCTCAAGTCACAACATTACACACACTAATAAAAGAACAAAGTGAACAATAATCCAGTAGTTTAATGGTTACCACAAACTAAAGCAACAAAACACAAGTCTGGGCTCAATTGAGAGAGCAACTGGTCCAATGCTAAAAGAGTCCAGCCCAACTAGATGGAACTGATCCCAACAAATAACTTTACAACCACAATTATTACGACCCTTCCCCAGAGATCTGCTCCAACCACAATTAGAACAAATTGCACGATTTCTCGATCCTTTCGCCTTACTTCGCTTCTCATATCGCCTATTTGATTGTTGGCGAACCACAATCCTCCTTCTACTCTTCTCTCATGATCCTGCTCGCAGTTGAGCTTCAGGATTCTCAGAGACAGATGGTCAATCTACACGGAGTTAGATTCCAGAAGACTAATTGTAGTAGATCGAGGCAACATCTTGTAAGATCACACTTATCGGGGAGGGCGGGGGGGTTCCGACACCACGATGGACGAAGTTGATCAATCGAGCAAAGGCGAGCAATTTCATGGGCTACAACGTTACCCTCTCGACACGTCTAGGTAAAACCACATGTTTCAAACGTTGTCCTTAAGTATCTGATATCTTGAATAACTTATGTATTCATCCGATTGGGCTGTGCTTGTCCCATTTCAAGGGCTTTTCTTTCTTCTACCACCTCCCTCACACTTTCCCACCTCCCCCGATGTGAAAAATATCAAAATGCCCCTAACTTTTTTCCCCAACCCAACTTATTTTCAACATCATCCACCTCTTATTGTCCACTCTAATCCACATCCACTTCTTGCCATCAATTTGCATCAAATTCATTAGTCAATGCGTTTTTACACCTCTCGCTAAAAGCACTAATGCACTAGCTAGCACACTGGAAAATTGCAGACTGTGAGGGAAGATCGTAGCACGAGAGAGTAGCTGGTCTGTTAAGAAAAATATTTTACATATAGTCAACTAGTCGTAGATTAAGATCATATACATTAATCACAAAAAAAATTGCTATCCCTATTGGATTTTGCATTGAAAAAATGCATTTAAGGGAATTTTAGTAAAAAATTATCTTTTTTTTAAGCAAAGTCAAAAATGATCTTAATAAATTATTTCTTCCGGGCTTCAAAAAAATTTATTTCTTAATTTGTGTATCAAAATCTTAAGCAACTCTAGTTTTGAGACAAGAGAGCAATCTATTAGACCATAATCGAGAATTGTTTTTGTGATTGTATAAATGCAGTTGATGGATTTAGAAATTTTTACCACAGGGGACAAAAAGTAGGCTATAATATTTCTCAAAAATATAGTGTAATTTTTTATAAAATACACAATTTTATTACCTAAAAATCTTAAAATACTTAAATTTCTACCAATTATATTATTAGCAAGATAAAATTAGTACTAGTTTGTTCTCTTTTTATTTATCTCTTGAGAATTTCTATATTTAAACTATCTTATGGGGGCAACCATTATTTTTTTATGGGGCAAAATAATTTTGCTATATATAATTATAAGCAAAATATTTTTTCAAGTGGGTCAAATGCCCCAATTACACTAAGGTGGATCCATCCCTAGCTAAATGTAAGAATGCATTTTTATTTTTCGCTACAAGTGTGTGTGATGTCAATTGTCCACCATAAATTGTACTATTATAGTAAATTTTTGCCAAACAATATATGTAACACCCCCTTCTACATACACTACTATTTAGCCAATTTAATTTAAAAATCGAGTTTTCAAAAGACAATTTCCACGCACTACAAAAGAGTGCTACATTTAAATCAAAACACCTTACATATCTCCAAAATAGTAATTAAAATAAGTTTCAAAGATATGATACATAGCACCAACATCGCCCGAGGACAAAATACTACAACAAAGTGGAAGTCACGACTTAACAACTTAGTTCAAAATATAAAAGAAATGAATAACTAAATATTCCCCTGCTACGATCGTGAGCCGACTCACCATACTAGAAAAAGGTTCTCTAAACACCTTTGGTCATCACACCGCAGTTGCCGACATACGAGGCAACACGACGCGCAGAGAGTGAGTCTCAATACATAGATAATAATAAATAAAACAAGAAACACAAAGAGAATAGGCACCCTGCATATACAACCAATCCCAATACACCATTAATACAATTACACCAAATACGCTTACGTCGTAATATACGCTACACCAAATATACCATTAATTGTGAACACCCAAGCAATCACCGTAATGTATGCAAATGTATGATATGCAATATGCATGTGGATCCATCACCATCGCTTTTTGCCTTGAGGGCACCCATCGCTTGGCCAAGCCCCCATCGCTTATATGTATGATTTATGCGACACCATGACAATGCACCACAACACAATACATTTACCACAACATTCGCTGATACATCACTTAATCATCTCCACAACACAACCCGCCGCTTTGGCCAAGCCTACCCATCGCTTAATCATCACCACAACACAACCCGCCGCTTTGGCCAAGCCTACACATCGCTTAATCATCACCACAACACCCCATACGTCATTTATTAAATTAAATCTCACATCAAGAATTAAATCCCACCTGAGGTCCACATCACCCCCTAGGACCTTTTCCACACCCAAGGACCATTTTGACACACCAAATATTCATTTAGTTCCTAAGGACCTTTTTGACACATTAGGATTAATTTGGTACTTAGGGACTATTTTGACACCTAGGGACTAGTTTGGCACCATGAGAATCAATTTAACACTTAGGGACTAATTTGACACCTTGGGGATCATTCTGACACCATAAGGATTAAAACAACATATTTGAAGGACCAATAGTGCATAGGGACCGAAATAGTATTTTTGACACTTTGGGTAACATTGACAACACCCGCACGTAAGTGCTGGATTCCTACAAAGAAGATTCTACTTTGGCAAATTATTTAAAATAGCAAACGACATCGAAAATTTACAAAAGACCACTCATTGGAAAACCCTCTGAGTGTAGTTTCTACCTATGATTTTAGTTTTTCAAAATAAGTGCCCAGTTGGTACAGTTTTTCAAAACACTACACTGAGGTACCAAAATCGGACAGAATGCTTTACCCAACTTGCAACCAAATTTTCTTTCTCATTTCTTAACGAAATTCAGTGAAATCAATGCCTATTTCAGTAGAGAATTAAGTCTATTTTTCAATGAAATAAGAATCACTCAAAACGGAGTTCAATTGAGCACACAAAACCTGCAAAACTGAACTTACCCCCAGTTTGACTCGTAAATTTGACCTAACTTTAGAGACTCATAACCTGGAGCCACACAACTCCGAATTTAAAGAAACCAGTGCCAAAACGACCGCCTTAAGTCTATTTTCAAAAACAATTAGCCACATAATTTTTGGATCAACCAAACAGTACCAGAAAAACCAAACAAGTGTCCGTAAAACACACAAAACCATAAACAAGTAAGACTCATCATCAACCCCCAATAAATTCAACAACACTTAAACACCATTTAAGCCAACAAATACATGAGCATCAATTTAATTTCCACAACACTTAGGCATTAAATCAACATCATTAAATCAACATATTCTCATATTTCATCACATTGAAGCATTTTATCAAACACATGGCATGCACATTTAATAACACATTTATTTCCAACATCAAACATCATGGTATCACTAAATTAAATATCAATACAACAATAAACATAGAATTAACACACAACTCAAACAATCAAACAAATACTCCTAACACCTAACCTCTATGATTTCAAGGTTTATAAATTATTAACCATGAAAGAGAGCCCCATACCTCCAAATTGCAAACCAAATAAAACCCTCCACCAATAACCCAAGAATCACCAATTAGTAGCTTCTCTCCTACACTTGAGCTCCAAACCCATCCATGGAAAAGAGAAAGGAACATGATTAGGTGTGAATCTTACACTAAAGGATAGAGGAAGAAATATGTGAAAGACGGCATCAAAAACACTTACCCAAAACAAGAAAATTGAATTTCTCTTCTCCCTTCTTCCTCCTATGGCTGCGCGGCTTCCCCTCTCTCTCCTCACTTCTATTTTCTGTTTTCTTTCTTTGATCTAAGGAATGAAACCTTTACCCTAGTTTAAGTCATGAACTTGGGCCTATTTAGTGGGCTTTCTGACCCTTATTTGCACCCTCTCTGTACTTTCTCACCTCCTCCAAATTTAATTAAAACACTTCCCATTTAACTAAAATACTCACCATTTATTTACCACACCTCTCTCCTTAATTTAATTAATCACCCTATATTTATTTTAATATAGACAACTAAAATAATCACTTAATTAATTTAACTAAATAATCGCTTAGTTGAATTAATTAAATAATCACCTAATTAAATTAGTTAAATACTCACCTAATTAATTTTGGGGCGTTATAATATACGCACACAAGAAGTCGCCCAATTTTATCTATTTCCAAATTATACTAATTGGGTTCGAACTAAAATTAATTAAATATATTATTCAAAAAAATTATTACATTAAAACAACATATTAAATCTAAGTAAGTATGACATAATAACACTAAAATATTCAATAGTTATAAATACTACATTTTTTTGATTTATTTCATCAATATAATTATAACAAAAGGATAAATTATATCTCATGTCCTAAAATGAATATCATTTGTCGTTTTTTTTTTTCAAAATCAACATGATATACATTTTTAAAAAAACATTAAAATCTATTTTTCTATCCGGTTTTGTGTTTGGTTCCGGTTATCCGATTCAGCCCCATTTTCGTGGCACTGTTTCAAGGTCAACCGAATCGGCTAGTGGTATGATTCCCGATTCATTTGGCCAAATCTCCGTGTCTAATTTTGACAACCTTGTTTTTCTAGCTCAATATGTCATTGATCAAAGAGTGGAGCAATCTCTTTCACGCACGAAGCAATAAATTAGGTAGATAATTACTAAAGTTTTGTTTGGCAAAATATATAGTTGATAGCAGTGTATTTATTGGATATTTGATAAGTTTCTTATATTTGATGAAATTGATAATGATAAGCTCTATCGATTGAATTTAAATTATTTGGTAAAATTAACTGGTTCAACTAGTTTATAAATATAAAATGACATAGATAGGTACTTGTAATTAATGTTTAACTATGATTTACACTATGATTTAGAATATTCATTTAATGAATTATAAAAGAGGAACTTAATTAAAGTAATAATGGTAAAAGCAAAAAAATAAAAAAATAAGCTCGAACTCTAATTCAATAGTATTTTAAACTAGTAGATTACCTGCATCCGCACGGCTAATCGTGGTTATATGTGACATGATTATATTCAAATAGAAATGTTGATTTGAAATGTCATTCTTATAACATCACTTGTAAAATATAAGATACAAAACCAATATTGACTCTACAATATGTGTTTTTGTCACACTTATAACATTAACGTAAAGTTGATACAAAGTAACAAATATGCTACAAATATTTATTTTAAGAAAATATGCTACAATTTTTTTATATAAACGAATATATAAATATATCGTTAGTACAAAAATATAAAAATATTTATATTGACAACATGCAATGGATACCCATAGAGATAGATAGCTCAAATTTTCTCTAATATATACAAGTTTTTATGAACTAAATCATTGCATGTTTTCCGGTTGAGAGGTAAGAATGTGAGCAAAAATTATAGATAGTAGGTTTATAGTAGTCCTCAAAAATTATAATTATCAATGACAAATATTCATCCCGTGTTTTTTATCTATCATCAGAGTTATCCAATGCTTATATATATATATATATATATATATATATATATATATATATATATATATATATATATATATATATATATATATATATATATAAGTAGATTGTAAAAGTTAGATAGTAATTAATTATCAATAAGAAATTTTTGTTTTATATTAATTAGTAGTTTAGATAACCATTAAGTCTTTTTTTAGATAGTAGGTTTGTACTTTATATTAGTCTTCAAAAATTATCAATGACAAATATTAACTCGTGTTTTTTATTATATAGTATTGTAGTTATCCCGTGTTTTTATAGATCAATGTAGTTATCTCAGAGTGTCAATTAATTATTTTAGTTGCTTAGTATATTATAGTAGATATTAAAAGAGAGATAGTAGATTACCAATAAGAAATATGTGTATTAAATTTTAATCAGTAGTTTAAATAGTCATTAAATTTTCTTGTTTTTAGATAGTAGGTTTATAGTAATCTTCAAAAAAAATTAATTATGAATGAAAAATGTTAATGCTGTGTTTTTTTTATATATCAGTACAGTTATCCCGTATTTTTTATATATCAGTGACAATTATTTGTCCTTTTCTAGGTATTAATGACATATATTTGTCACATGTGTTTTAAATATTAATAAGTTTAAATAGTAATTAAGCCTTCTTGTCTTTTTAGATAGTAGGTTTATAGTAGTCATCAAAAAATTTAATTATCTTGCGTCAATTTTTTTTAATTATCAATGGCAAATATTCATCCCGTGTTTATTTATATATCTTTGCAGTTATCCCTTGTTTTTTTGTATATCAGTGCAGTTATCTCGTAGTTTCGATTGATTATTTTAGTTGATTAGTATATTATAGTAGATAGTAAAATATAGATAGTAGATTATCAATAAGAGTGTAAACAGATTTTGAAGAGAAAAGAGAAGATAATTTTAAGATCAGAAGTGTTTGTATAAATTTAGAAATTTTTAGGTAAAAACGAAAGTGAAGTGATAAGAGAAATAGAAAATTGTTTATGTGAAAAATAAAAGTAAAGTAAAAAGAAAAAATGAAGAAAGAGAGTGTTAGAGAAAAGTGAAAAGGAGGAAAGAGAGTGTAAGAAGAAGGAGAAAAAAAGTAAGAAAAAAAATAGTGTAAGAGAAAAGTGAAAAGGATGAAAGAGAGTGTAATAAGAAAAGACAAAAAGGAATAAAGAGAGTATAAAAAGTGTGGGAAGAGTAAATAATTTACATTTTTGCCCTCAAAGATTTGAGAGTGTCTTTTTAGATAGAATGACAGATTGGTAAAATCATAAAGTATTAGATGTATAAATATATAGTGTAGAAAAAAATACTATAAACTAATCATGCTAAATACTTAGCTTATCTATTGATATTATCAAACAAAACTAGAGAATTTGCAAAAGAAATCAAATCCACTCGTGATAATTATCACATGAGCAATATTATTTTAGTAAGAATAAATTTTGTATGAAATGTAAAAAATACACCAAAAGTTAAATTGTAGGCACCAACAAACACTACACAACAACTATAATGTCTTGCTTTGTTATTATTTTACTTTTTCACTTTTCTTTTTGGATTTTTTTGTACCCCCACCACTTCCCCATCTACCCCCACTAGCCTTATTTAAAAGACCAAAATACCCTTAACAAAATTTTAAAACCCCAAAATATCCTCACACGTACCTCCAAAAAAAAATACAGGAATCATATATACATCATCGTATATACCATTTGGGGGTGTATATACGATTTGTAAAATTAGGGGGTCATATATACACCCACAAATGGTATATACGATGTGGGGTGTATATACGATTCTCAGAATTGTTTTTGTAGTCAATTAAAAATTAATTAAATTATTTAAAAATTAAAATTATATATTTTTAATAAAGATAAATTAGACATGAATAATTTAGGCCTAAAAATAGGTTTAGTGTGTATTTAGGCTCAAAAATAGGCCTAATAATTATATACGATGTTATACGTCGAACTAATAATTTAGGCTAAAAAATTGGTTTTCGCAACCTACTCCAATCGTGAATGAAACCACACCATTTAAATCCAAAAAAATCAACGAGCATGACTCCCTTTAAAAGGGACTTCTTATGGGACTACGTGCTCAAAATCCCAAATTCCATCGTTTATTTTTTTATTAATTTTTAAATTTTTTATAGTCTCCAAAAAATCTAAAAAATTTGCATAGCCTTATTTTGGTTTTGTTAGATTTTTAGTGGTGTTTTTATAAATTTTTGATTAGTTTTGACTTTTTAACAAATTTTTAGTAGACTTTTTATAACATTTTTTAAAAAAATTTAAACAAATCATTAAAAATAAAATACCATCAGATATAAATTTTGAGTATGTATATACGATTGGAAATCAAAAGTGACCATATATACCTTAAAAGTATGTATATGCGATTGAAATTTTGTTTTAAAAATATGCTTTTAAGGGTATTTTGGAGTTCTTAATAGTGTGTGGGGTAGAATGGTAAATGTGGGGTAGAAGGGTAAAGGATGGGGGTAAAAAAACTTTTTTACCGCCTAACATCTTTACTTTTAATCCTATGCGCTTGGGTCGAAATGGCGCCAAACTTGCACTTGATTATGTGGCGGTTTGTATTGGGTAAAAAGTTCACTGCTAATGTTGTGATTTCCTAAAGTTTCAAGGGTATTTTCAAGAAGTGCAAATTTCGATGTCAGAACACTCGCCATTTCTTCCCCTGCTTCTTCCCGACTTACTCAAATGGAATTGGCAAGAGAGAGAAAATTGTTTCCCTTTCTTCTCTCTCTTCTTCTCATCTTCCTCTTCCTCTTCCTCTCTTCTTCCGGTCTTTCTTCCAAATTTCCATTTCTGCCTGCCTCTTTCCTTCTCTCTTTCTCTCTATCTTCTTCTCTTTCTTTCATCATGAACTCCTATTTTTTTCCGTTTCTCTGCCTTCTTTTTCCCTTGTCTCTCTCACCACACTACATTTTGTTATACACAAAGTGAGAGTGAGAGATGTAAATTGTGGGAAGACAAAGATGGGTTTTCTCGAGAGAGAAATATCATAGGCAAAGAATTAACGATTAAAGAGAGAAGGAAGAGATGGAAGAACAATTGTTAAGGGAAGATCAGAGACACACGAGACACACGAGTGGGGAACGCAGAGAAGGAGACAAAGCGAAAGGAAGGATGTCGCAAGAAACTCACCAAATAAAACCCTAAAAAGATAGAATCTCCGACACGCCACCATCACTCTCGCTTTCACTCTCCCTTGCCTTCTTTCCTACAGTAACACGGCCTGCTTAAATCCGAGTCACTTCTTCTCACCACCTAATTCTCTTTCGACTATCAAGGATCGTGTAATCGCCTTTCATAATGGCGCCTGCTTAAAAAAATCTTGTAATTTCGCATCACGATGCTCCTCGCATGTTGTTTTCATTTTACATTACCTTCTACCGCCTTAAAAGGAAGGAACCGGAATCTTGATATAAAGGCTCAAGTGTCGTGGTTTGGATTTGGTTAAGAAATAGGAATAGGAATAGAATAAAGAATGTCTTGCAAGGACGGGAAAGGGGGATTGATAACGGAAGTATGTGCGTTACATCACCGAGCAAGTTGAAGCTATTGAGAGGCTTTATCATGACTGTCCAAAACCTGGGCCCATTCGGCCACATCGCCTTTATTTGGGAATGCTCAATCCTCTCTCACATTCGAGCCTAAGTCCCTAAACAAATCAAAGTTTGGTTCCAAAATAGAAGGTAATTAATTTATTCATTCATTCATTCATGCCGATTAAAATCAAAGTTGTGTTTTTTATGATGATATTAATATTAATGATTCTCGCTTGGTTTGGTGATGATTTAGATGAAGGAGAAGCAAAAAGAAATCGCTTAGACTCACCAATAAGTATAAGGTCAAAACTTTGGAGAGTGGTATTCGAGGTATTTATCATCCATTGAATTGTTTCGCCTCGATCCAATTTTGGTAGTGTGCGCGGCATGTTGTTTGACTTTGGCTTTTGATCGATCTTATAGGTTGTTGTTAATGCGGAAATGATTGAATATTATGATATTTCGTCATATATTATGAGACCTTGGTCGATGGCAATTTGGGAGATTTTGCAAGTAAGTTTCTTAATTTTATTCTCATTTTTAGAATTGGAGGATGTGTTTACTTTTTTGTACTTGTTTATGATAAAGTTTTCTCTCAATTAGTTATAGTGTTGATGCATGGATTCGAGGATATCATTTTCCCCATTATCGTTGTTCTTGGAGAAACTAAGTTTTCTCCTTAGATTTGGATGTAGAATTATGTTAGGCTTTACTTAGTTCGTTGTTTCTTTAATTTCAAATACAATGTGCAAAGCGAAGAAGATGTAGATCAGAACTACTACTTTCCATTGTTTCAGGTCTCCCGGTGTTTTGAAAAAGGAGGACCATGTTGAGGGTTTTGCTCTATAGGTGAGAGTTTGTGAATTCGCCATTTTCGGATGATGGTGCCTTTTCATAACTAATTTAACAAACTCTTTTTTTAATGATTCTCCATAGTTGTTATGCGACTTTGATGTTACTCACAATGATCGGGTTTATCCTCTCCGTTAGTTTCTTGCAATCATTTCTTATTTCTAATATTTGATTTATTTTGTTCGCTTATTTTTCGAGATAGTAATGTAGAGAGTGGATTCAAGCATGGTCGGGCTATAGAGTTTCACAATAGAGATGGACCAACAGTGGATAGGGGTTTTGATGGAGATGAGGCTAGTGAGGACACCTCAAAGAAGAAGAAGAAAAAGCATCTTTCCACGATCGAAGTCAATAGCAATGTCAATCGCTTCAACACCAAAATTGGAATCAGATGACAAAATGGGAAGATGGGAAGATTCAAGATGCCTTACAAATGCATGACAAAATGTTGGGAAAAGAATGTACGCCTCGACATTTACACATTCAATTATTTAATATATGGATTGTATGTAATTTCTACACATTCAAACTGCTTGCATGGAGGTATGCTTTCAGGTCTAATTTCTACACCTTAATTTTGCTTTGTCTAGCAATTATTGACTGGTCAGATTGTCAAATGCGCTCGTAACATTGTACCGAAGTCGAGGAAAGCAGCTTGAATGAGGTCATTAGTGAACAAAGTGTCCAATGAATATGAATCAAAGCATATAGCAACCTTTAAAACTCCATTTCTCGTAGACTTCTTTAAAAAGCTAACCAACCTTATAAATATTGGCCCTTGCCTTTTCATCGAGTGATTCGGGCCTCGCTTAAACTCATCGCTTCTAGCCAACAATTTTGGTTTCCATCTTGCTCTCTTTTCCAAAATACAATCACCAAGTGAAATATGTCTCCAAGATTCAAATATGGTCGCAAAGATCCACATGCAAAGAGTATTGATCATGAATACATTGATTCAAAGGGTACAAAGTCCGATTTTTAAACACAAACATGTAATATGCCACGCAATGCTAACCTAGGTAGAATCTGTCTTATTTTTCTATATACACCTTAACAAGATAAATAGAGCATCATATTCTATGTATGTTTATGCTCACCAAAATGCTAATTGATTGTGTAAGTGAGCATATGAAACTTGCAAAGCTAGCATTTAAATCTCTATTTTATTTTGTTCAATCATTTTGGTACCTTTGGGCCGATGTTAGTACCAATGGTGAAATTTTTGCTCACTAGGATCCTATTGTCAATGCTTGATTACTCCTTGTAAGATATATATTGTACTTGGATCTAATGTCGTAATACATCTTTATATTTTCATTCATTTTGGTTGGTTTAATAAATGTAAATAGTTGCTTTTTTCAGCTTTCCAAAGAAGCTTGGTTCAATTAAAGCTCATATTGCTTTAATAATGCATGGATTACTTTGATTTTGAGGATCTTAGAGAAAGAGATTACTCAAGACAATTATGCATGATTCCATGGGAGATTCATGGTTTACATGTCTTTTGTAAAGAAATGTGTTACAATATGTATGATATCACGCCAAATTGGAGAAATGCGCTTCTCATTTGTTATGTGATTTACATATACACACACAAATTTATGCACATACACACACCCACATATTTTTATTCCTTCTTATATACATATATATTTATTGTGACTTCTATCTCTAGAGTTTCTTTGAGATTTGCCACATAGACTTGGCTGCAGGTGTTGGTGATTGTGTCTTGCTTTGCATTTAATGGGTTGTTAGCCTAGAATGAATAAGTTTTGTGGATTTTGAATTTAACTTATCGGCCAGATTATTTTGAATTTATGTGTGTTTTGGAATTTTAAGCTTTGTCTAAACTTTTCGTTACTCAACAATCTTTGTTTAACTACAAATTTTTCTCTTCAATCAATATTTGTAGCTCCCTGTCCATTGACGGGTGATAAGGCTAGTTTCTCTTATCACACCTTCGTTGTAAACCTTGCACACTATACTATGCATGTCGTGTTCCATGAAGACATCCACCATCGAAAAATATCACAAATGACAAAACCATATATGCCCTTGTCGGCAACATTAATTAATGCACCACCACTCTACAACATAGAAAGAAAAAAACCCCAATGGAAGCTGCTACACATGTGCTTATCTTCCCATGTCCAGCACAAGGCCATGTAAATTCCATGCTAAAGCTAGCTGAGCTTCTTTCACTTCACAATCTCCACATCACATTCCTCAACACAGAATACATCCACAATCGCCTCAATCGTTTCAATGACATTGAAGCTCTTTCAGAGTGCTACCCTAAGCTCCAATTTAAGACAATACCTGATTTTTATAGTGAGGACAAACATCCAGGTTTTGGAAACCGGATAGGGGATGTGATTGTGTCCATGAATTTGTATGGTAAGCCTCACTTTAGAGATGTTTTGGTTTCTGCAATACCCAAAATAAGTTGCATGATTGTTGATGGAGTCTTTGGAAACCTTACTACTGACTTGGCTGCTGAGTTTGGGATACGAAACATTCATTTTCGTACTGTTAGTGCTTGTTGTGTTTGGGCTTATTTATGTGTTCCCAAGCTCCTTCAGTCTAATGAACTTCCCATTAGAGGTACGCACTTAATTATGACAAGCTAGCTCTTTGGCTTAACTTAAATTTGTTTTTTTTTATAAGCTGAAACGTTAATGCATGTGAACGTTATTTTCTGAGCCAATCTGTGAATTCATTCTCGCAATTTACAACTCCTTCATGCCTCTTACTAATACGCAACTCCTTCACGTCACTTTGTTTGGAGGGGATTTGGGAGGATTTAGAAGGGAAGACTCAAAGGCTTGGTTTGTATTTTAATTTCCAATTTAGATTTTGAAAATTAAAAGAATAACATAGATAATGATAAAATTAAAACATTGTTAATCACACTTTATCCGGGTCAGAGGAGAAGAGGACATGGATCGCATGATAATCGTTTCAGCATCAGTATCTAAAGATAAGATATCCGGAGATAGCTTGGTGAGTAATAAGGGTTTTGATCAATTTGGAGTTATGTCCGAGTGATTATTCCGAAATTTGGTTGTTCGAAAGCCGTGGTGGGGGTGTACTCGCATAAACATCCACGCAAGTCAGAGAAATGGAGTTAATGCAAATGAGTGATAATTAACGCGCACGCCTCCTTAATAATCGCAGATTTATAGGTTCGGGAAGACTTCGTGTCATCATCCGAACCATTGGTGTGGAGAGGCATAGTGGGTCGCTGGATGAACGCTTATGGGCTGGCCGCCGGGCGCCCAACTGGCTGGCTCAGGCAGAGAGGGTGCAAATAGTATGATGTGAATCGCTTGGCATGTGAATCACTACCAGGCAGGCAGGTGCAAATAGTATGCATGTGAATCACTTGGCTTTTGTGCAAATAGTCGGCTTGGCATGTTAGTCAAACTAGACTTGAAATATGTGTAAAAGTGAATCGCTTTTTTAAGTGAGATTCGAGAAAATAGTCAGATTTTGGACTTTCTTACCGATCTTGTAGATGATTCAAACCGAATCGCATTTCACCGATCTTTCAAGATAGTTCGGTGTTGGTGACGCTTCATTTTAATATTATTTCTTTTTTCGACAGAGCATTAAATGCTCGTGGTTGATCGACGCGACCGCTCACGCATTTCGAGGCGCCTTTTTAATGATGACTTCCTCGATTCTCGTGTCGCTTCGATTCTCGATTGAGTGCGCCGCTCGAATGAATAGTAACTGGCCATATCTCGTAACCCTATAAATACAAGTGAGGTAATTCATTTATCTTTTTAGTTTCATGCTTCACTCGAGCTACCGACTGCGTGGTTTTAAGTTCTCCGAGCTCGCTTCCTTCGACATCGACATCAAATCTCTTCATTCTTTCTCAAGACTTTCTTCCGAGGTTAGTGCTTCTATTTGAATTTACTTTATGTTGTGTTTTATGTAGAATTTATTCTTTCGCGCTTCGCTTTTCAATTCCACCGGCCGAGATCTAGCCTCACCGCCATCTTTTGCCGTGATGGGGTTGTCCGGTCGGGTTCCACCTTTGTTCGTGAACCCAACATCTTCTTATGATTTTATCCTCGATAGCTTGCCCCCATTCCCGTAGGTAAAATCGCGTAAAAACAAAATGCATAACTCGCACAAACGCCCGACTTATAGATCAAGCGAGCAAGCTCGCAAGTCCAGAGGTCCCCGACATCTAAAGTTAATGGCATCTAGAATCCATTCTAATCCATTAGATAGGGAGAGCATGGCTTCACCAAATACAGAAGAAATGTCTTCCGCCTAGAGGAAGTGATAAGAAGAGCTTCCGATTTAAGAATCGCCCACCCTTCCGCCCCAACAATCCGAACTCGCAGGCTCAAGTGGATGTGGATTTAGATCCGAGCTTTTCAGACGACTCCGATCTTGATTCGAGCTCGTAATCCGACATCAATCGATGGAAGAAATGTTGACGACCCTCCCGCTGACCCGTAAGAGGAAAATGTCGTGAAGATAGAAGAGGGAAAGAGCCCAAGATACCTAAGTTTTGAGTTGTTATACGGTATGAAGATTCCGGTTAACAACGCCGATCTCCCCCGTAGTTCCCTCGCTCGCCCCGTGATTACTCCCGGTATCCGAAACTTCGTGAATACGCACTCGCTTATTGACTCCCAAATCGAGCATCGCAATTATTCAAAGAGGCTTTACGCAAAGATCCTTAGCTACCGGGCGTGTCTGTTTCGAACGGGAAAGGCGAGCATGTGGCCACTGTAGAAGCACCTAAAAATCCGGAAAGGATTCTTCAAATGGTTCTTTAGGAAGCCGCCACCAAATTTTAGTTTAATGGCAAATTCTGAAAATCCCTTTAAGTTTTAAGATAAGGCGCTGTTAGGGTTCGAGTCGTATATGTGTGGGAAGGTATTAAGACCCACGACATCCTATTGTCTAATTAATTTAGGATTTATTTAATAGTTACCCTTTTATTTACGTGGGGAAAAAGACTTATTTAGGTTTTTGGTTTTAAGTGCTTGACAAGAGTTGAGTCTTGGCTCCTACGCACTTCCGCATGCAATGGAGGAATCAAAGCTACGTAGTTCTTCCCCAAAAAGGTTTGTTGGTTGGTGTTTTTTACAGTGTGGGTCCTAGGATTCCTTGAACTGCATGTATACCACCGATCGATCCTAGACACCGACTCAACCCGATTGTACAACCGACTTAGTCCCCTACTTTTTGAAAATAATTTTAGAGTTTTTGAAAGAACTTAGTTTGGTGTGAGGTGGGTTGATTTTAGAATAGGTATTCTAGAACTCCCGAATCTGCATGTAATTTTATTAGTTCTAGAACGCTGACTAACCCTTGGCTGTACAACCGACTTAATCCCCTATTTTTAGGAAACTAGTTTACTCAGATTTATTAAGTTTGTAGGGTTACATCGAATCTGCATGTACCATCGCTCCTAAAATAATGACTAACCTGGTTGTACAACCGATTTAGCCGCTTATTTTTAGAAAAATAGTTTATTCGTGTTTATTAAGTTTTCGTGGTTATCGAATCAGCAAATTTCATTGGTCTTTAAAATATGACTAACCTTGCTGTACAACCGATCAACCATTTATTTAATTTCATGAGAAAAATTATTTACGCTTTGAGTTGGAAAAGAATTAAAATCGAACAGGGTGCAGATTGTAAATTTGGGTTTTTATTAATAGCAGTGGTGTTGTATAATTAATAAGGGGAAAAGGAGGAAAGCCCAATAAGATAGAGAGCCCAAGATGCTAAATCAGGCTTAAGTGGGGGAGGTATGAGCGTGAATCTGGGTGTGTATAGCAATCAATATTTAAAACAATAAAAATAAGAAGGCATTAATATAAGCCCAACATCCGTAAGTTTGAAAACCTAGAAATCGATTCCCTTTACCCTCCTTGCTCAATGGCACAGAGTAGGGGAAATAAATCCTGGCGAAATTTTCGCCTCCTTTCACTGGAGGCGCTAAGTTATGGCGAGTTGTTCACGGCACATCGGGAGAGAGAGAGCGAGACAAAGGAGGAGTGGAAAAGAAGACGCTTTGGCTTTCTTGAAGTTGAGGTGACGCCGCGACGGGTCTCAGCCGGCGAGAACGCGCATAACTTCCTCTCATCCATTCTTCTCTCTCGGTTCTCGTTTTTTTATTATTTTTTGTGTTGCTTTCTTCGCTTCACATCATCAATTTTTAATGCGTTTTTTTTTTTGGTGTTCATGGATTTGCTTGGGGGATAAGAAATGGATGCTTCTTGGTTGGGGGTGATTTCTACTGCTTCTTCTACTTCCCTGTTATTGATATTCGATTTTTGAATAAAATAACCATTACAAAACCCCCTCTTCCTTATTCACCCAAATCTATTTTATTAACACTAATCTATCTAATTGCAGTGTAAATCCCAATTTATTTACAAGCTTAATAATTGTTTTTTCTAACTATCTACAAGATGAGTCTCAATTTATTTGCCACACAAACCTTAATTCAACTAATTTGTTTATTAGTGTTTCAAGTCTTGAACCATATTATTGAATAGGTCAACGTATTGAATGGGTTGAACATGAGTAAATTCTAATGATCTACATATTTGTTTAGTAATGATGAAAGGACCTTTAAACATAGGGAACTAAATGACAGATCATGCACATATATTCTATATCTCAGATTTAATAGTAGTAAGAAACCAACCTAGCTTCCAGCTTTCAAATTCTCCGGTTGTTTGTTAGCTATCATCAGAATCGTATGTTTGTTGTCAAGCATCGTTTTTAGATCATAGAAAACTCGTAATCAGAGTTTAGTGGATTAGGATTTCATGTGAAACCCTAATCCTATTTTTGAGTGATTTTAGCAAGAGTTTTTTCGCTTTTGATTTTGTGGTGTTTTAGACTCTAGGCTAGCCGCTTATTTATAGGTAGAAATTAGGTTTTAGCATTAATGGTCTTTTGGGCTTTTGCAGATCCGATAATGTGGGCTCACGAGTATTCTTGGAGAGCAAGAAATGCAATTCCCTGTAGACATCGATACGCCATTTATTTAATTTTCGTTTTTATATTCTTTGTATTTTTTATATTATTTATTTTGTATTTTTTGACTTTTTTGACTCTTAAGTGCTTCTAATTTGTAAATTAAACTAAGTAGAATTTTTGGATTGCATATATGCTTAAATAAATTAAATAAACAAAATAAGAATAAAAATAATAAGAAAAAGGAGTCAAAGCCAAATACAAAGACGCAGAATCTGACTGACAAATACGCTAAAACTAGACCAAAAATAAGAGAAATGGGTGCGTTAACTAAGAAACCACAAAATTAACTCTAATCGCATTTATTAAATCCGAATTTAAACCAACTTTTTGTGAAGAAAGACTTTAGGTAGACTTGCTTACGCACGACTAAACTCGACACGGACGTTAGAATTGAAGAACGCGCGAGAAGATCGATCATTCGCGCATGCGTCTCAATTTAAACAACGGCGCTTCGATTTTGAAATGAACCGAGGACCGGAATTGGTTTGGATTGGTAACCGAGACTCTACACCGATAATTCTCGTAATCATGCGACCAAACACGCCTTACTAAAAATAAACGACTAAAGCGAGAAAAGAAGACTGACAAAATTGGGTATAATAATGCTCTCTTTATTAATATTTTACTAGAAAGTGCCGAGCTCTAGAACTTTCGTAGAGTAAAATAGGAATAAAGATAAGATAGACGCTAATTTTGTCCGCTTCGAGGAGGAGAGGGAGGCTCGAGAGATAGAGGAGTGGTTAATACTGGCGCGACAACCGAGAGTCGAATGGAAGCGGTCAACAATGACCAAGGAGCACTAAGGCTCAAGGACCACTCAGTGGTCCAAGGAGCGATAAGGCTCGGGCGACCACTTAAGCGTCCGGAAGGTCGCCAGGCCTTAATTGAAGGACCATCGGTTCAAGGAGCGCAACCAGCTACTGATTAGTTAAACGGCCTCGAGGGGCCTTTATACTGAAGCGGCCATGATGGGTCAAGACGTGCCCAGAATCGATATGTTGACCATGAAGCGACGCCCACCGTGGTCTTAGTCGACACAACTAGTCCGGGCGACCACGCGGTTCGAAGGTCCGCCGCTCGACCGACGCCATACACCGGGCCACTTAGGCAATCGGGCGAGCGAAGAGTTTCCAAAGCGACCACGGGTCCGGTGGATCAACCTCGTGGTCCGTGATATGATAGAGATCGCCGCTAAAGCTACCGATATTAGAGGAGCAAAATAGTGGACCAACACCGATCGTGGTTTATCCGAGCACACCTAACAAATGCATCTACCGAGAAAGTGGAAAACCAATTCCACGCTTGATGAAGCAATTAATGGTGCAAGCAATGATCGTATCCGTAGGACGTGGAATGACTTTTTCCTTTTCTTTTGCTTATTGCTTTTTTTTTTTTTTTTTTTTTTTTTTTTTTTTTGAAAATGATGAATGATAAATGTCAAAATGATGCAAATGAAATGCTCGTGCAAATATGCTATGGTGCATGAGGTGATGATATGATATGATATGATATGATACGATATGATATGAGTGATCGGGGGTATAGAAACATTTTTGTGAGACTTTAGATGCGAGAAGTGTAGAGGTGAATATTGATCATTCTTTGAAAAGAATACTTCAAAGAATCTCAATGTTGTTATTTACGCATTAATCGATGTGAAAAAGTATTTGCAAGCTCGCCATTTTTCTCTTCCATTTCGACGCCCCATGATGACCTAAGTTTTGGCCCACACAACCTAAGTAAGCGGATTTCCAACATCATATGATCAACTTGTGTTTTCTCTCTAAAGCATTGTTTTGTGAAGATGTATAAGAAAGTGTGAATATAGATGAACGAAGTCGGGCTTAACTTGGGGTTCTAAAGATTTGTGGCACATGGCGGGTGAATGACTCGACCTGGCTTTGTCAAGATCATGAAAAGGTAGGTTTTCCCAAGCCAAGGAATGCAGGATTACCCCAATTTAGATTTGATGATCGTGAGTGAATAACTTGCCCCGCCTAGTGCTAACAAGCTTAGAGGTGTAGAAAACGATGACTGGGAATGCATTGGCTTTGGAATGAGAAAGTGAAGCAAGAGACTTTGTCTCAACCCAAAGAGTTTGGTGTTGCCCCATTTATGGTAAGTGACAAGATTGCCTCAAGTAGAGAGCAACATATAGGTAAATGAGTTGAGAAATTGCCCTTGCATGACTTTGTTGATGTGGATATAACAAGTGGGATTTAGACGGGTGTAATGTGAATGTCCCCATTTGTAGTGGGAGTGAAGTGGTGATAGGTTGCCCCACTTGATAACGGAATTCGCATTTCGTTGTTTTGGTGAGGTTGTGGAAAGTGTCTGAGTTAGAGTAATGGGTTTTTGGAGTTTGTCCGTACGGCAACGGGTCGGGTGTGGTATGACACTGCATAAATTTCCCAAGTTCAAATGGAATAGTGGTGAAAGTGGATGCCCGCTATAGGATATAGGTGACGATCCTAGTATAAACTATTGGTTACCTTTTAAATGACTCTCGACTACAATAGTCTCGAGTTTCATATGATGAAAACTACACTTGGTGATCACTAAACCTTGTCTTAGTATAATCAGAATTTGAATGAATCTTGTGGTGCAAGCCTTTTGATTTTTCTTTTCCTTTGAGTTTTTTTTTTTTTTTTTTGAGATATGTCTTTTGGAGCAAACATATTGTAAATAAATAAACTTATTTGTTCTAAGATTAAAACTTTGAGAAAACAAAAGCAATCTGGTCATTGATCGTAATGGATTTTTGGAGTTGTAATGTGGCTGATGGTTTATGAAGGAAGAGATAATTGGGCTCAAGAAGTGTTTGATGATTGATAGAACAAATGATTTTTATTTGGTAATGTAACTTGGCTAACTGTAATGATTTATGAAGGAAATGGTTATTAAAGCTCAAACGAAAGTGTTTTGAGGTTTAGTAATTGATGTGTCTCATGGTAGGATGGACTTGTTTAGTGGATGTGACTTGGGCCATGGTTTATGAAGGATAGGATATCGAGGACAAGGGAAGTATTTGGGGTTTGTTTCGCATAAGGATCTCTTATGCATTTAATGGCAAGAAGCATACCTCATGATTGTACCACTTTTGCTTTTTCGTGGTTTTTCGATCCTCTTTTTTTTTCACTTTCTTTTTTGATTTTGATTTTCTTTCTTTCGAGCTTTTGATGTGGAATTGATCCTTGTCTAGGTGATTGAAAGGTTTTTTGATTTTGGCTTAAGGTGGTAGCACGGTTTTTTTTCCGAGGGTATGGGAAGATGGCCAAACTTCATTTCAAATCATGATTGCTCGCTTTCTCAAAAATTAACTTAAGGACAATAATTTACTTATTTACAAAATATTTGCTCTTTTCTTTTTTTTTTATGCCCTAATTTTTTTGCTTAGCCGCCTTACGAGTTTTCAACCTAACTGCCTTTTTGAATTTTTTTGTAAAGGACTTGCACCAAGAGAATACAACGCCGACAAGGTATTTTAGAGATCACAAATTTGCCCCAGCAGAGTGGCCTCGTTGTTATTTCACTGTGGGAACCAATCGTAAACGCCAACTATGTAATCGATGTGGGGAGTATGTACTTTATGAAGGCCTGGGTGGGATTAGACTTGACAGGATGATGGTAAGGTAAGGACGCTAACCGACTCTGCATAAAAATAAACACACATGTTACCCTACCACTACACAAATGCTTCATAGAGAGTTAACATTTAAAACATGATAGAAATTTTTGATGGGCATTTTGGCCATTTATCATGGGATGGAAGAGATGCAACGCTTGGTTAAAATGTGAGCAAGCTAAAAATTTGAAAAACCGAGTGACTTGAAACACCTCGAGCTTGCAACGGCATGACTAAACTCTTTCGTAAGAATTATTTATCTCACAAGAATGCCTCACCTCTCATCACAATTTTTCTCTCAAAATTATGTTTTTTCGCTTTTATAATGCATGATGTAAGTATGCAAATGAATGAATGCGCATGAAATGAGAATGCGAATGAATGTATGTGAAATGCGAATGTGATGTATGTGTATGAAATAATGATATATGATTTTATTGTTATGCTCGGGAATTATAAACTTTTCATTGGAGAGTAAAATACAAAATTTAATTTTGACTTCAACAGGCACCGCGCTTTCCAAGGTAAAGATTTAAATTCTCGACTGCCATAAAAGTGCATGCAGCAAGATGTTTATTTGTCAGATGCGTGTGGTATGTTTCCTAAAAGAGTAGTAAAAATGATTTTTGTCTTTTTTGATTATTTTTTTATGAAGACTAGAGATGCATAAATATTTGTTTGAATGCGAGGTATAAAGCTCCTTTCAGGACCCTAGAAATGCATCTTACAGAGTGGGTCTAAGGTTTCTTTATATGCTGAACCTCACAGGATAGTTCTAAAGAATCTTACACATGGTCCCTAGAGCCAAAGACTCCAATCAAGAACATCGACTCAAAGCAATAGGCAAGCTATTGAAGCGGATAGCATTCTCAAAAGGAATCAAACTCTAGGTGAGATTTTTGTGACCACCCAACGAGACGCACGTCCCGCAGCCATCACTACGCAATCTCGCTCTAACTTAGGTTTATGCTCGAGTCCGGTAGAGGACCTTTCTCACATGTGTGTGCGTATGTAATTGTGAAGTGTGTGTAGGAGCAAATTAAAAACAACCCAAAAGTCAGCAAATGCATAAACAAACATATATACAAATATCGCCCTCTCTATCCTAGGTTCATAAATCACAAAAATAAATAAATAAATAAATAAATAAATAAAGGAAGGGTAAAAATTAAATTAATCCTAAATAAATAGACTAGGTTTTGACTCTCTTAAAAAGTTAAGTCCCCAAAAGAAGTCGCCAAACAGAATGTAGATCTAAAAATCCGGAAAGGATTCTTCAAATGGTTCTTTAGGAAGCCGCCACCAAATTTTAGTTTAAGTGGCAAATTCGAAAATCCCTTTAAGTTTTAAGATAAGGCGCTGTTAGGTTTCGAGTCGTTATGTGTGGGGAAGGTATTAGCACCCCACGACATCCTATTGTCTAATTAATTTAGGATTTATTTAATAGTTACCTTTTTATTTATGGGGGAAAAGACTTATTTAGGTTTTTGGTTTTTTAGTGCTTGACAAGAGTTCAGTCTTGCTCCTACGCACTCTCCGCATGCAATGGAGGAATCAAAGCTACGTAGTTCTTCCCCAAAAAGGTTTGTTGGTTGGTGTTTTTTAGTGTAGGGTCCTAGATTCCTTGAACTGCATAAATACCATCGATCCCTTTAGGACACCGACTAACCCGATTGTACAACCGACTTAGTCCCCTACTTTTGAAAATAATTTTAGAGTTTTTGAAAGAACTTAGTTTGGTGTGAGGTGGGTTGATTTTTAGAATAGGTATTCTAGAACTCCTCAATCAGCATGTACCATTAGTTCTAGAACGCCGACTAACCTTGGCTGTACAACCGACTTAACTCCTATTTTTAGGAAACTAGTTTACTCGTATTTATTAAGTTTGTAGTGGTTACCGAACAGATAAATTATTGGCTTCTAAAATAATGACTAACCGCTTGTACAACCGATTTAGCCGCTTATTTTTAGAAAAATAGTTTATTCGTGTTTATTAAGTTTTCGTGGTTATCAATCAGATGTACTATTCGCTCTAAAAATATGACTAACCCGTTGTACAACCGACTTCAAACCATTTATTTAATTTCGCGAAAAATTATTTACGCTTTGAGTTGGAAAAGAATTAAAACTGGAACAGGGTGCGATTGTAAATTTGGGTTTTTATTAATAGCAGTGGTGTTGTATAATTAATAAGGGTGCAAGGAGAAAAGCCTGGGCCAGATAGGAGAGCCCAAAGATGCTAAACCGGGCTAAGTGGGGAGGTATGAGCGTGAATCGGTGGGGTGTGCATAGCAATCTGAATATTTAAAACAATAAAAATAAGAAGGCATTAATATAAGCCCAACATCCGTAAGTTAAAACCTAGAAATCGATTCCCTTTACTCCTCCTTGTCAAATGGGCGCCAGTAGAGAGGGGAAATAAATCCTTGATAAATTTTCGCGCCCTTTCACAAGTGGAGGCGCTTGCTATGGCGGTAGTTGTTCGCCGAAGCATCGGGAGAGAGAGAGCGAGACAATGAGGGAGTGGGAAAAAGACGGCTGCTTTCCGGCTGTGGCTGAGGTGACGCGGCGACTGGGTCTCGCCGGGCATGAACGCAGATACAACTTCCTCTCATCCATTCTTCTCCTCGGTTCTCGTTTCTTTTTTATTTTTTGTGTTGCTTTCCTTCGGCTCACGATCAACAAAATTTAATGCGTTTTTTTGGTGTTCATGGATTTGCTTTGGGGGGAGAAGAAATGGATGCTTCGGCTTGGGGGTGATTTCATGGTTCTTCTACTTCCCCTGTTATTGATATTCTGATTTTTGAATAAAATAACCATTACAAAACCCTCTTCCTTATTCACCCAAATCTATTTTATTAACACTAATCTATCTAATTGCAGTTGTAAATCCCAATTTATTTACAAGCTTAATAATTGTTTTTTCTAACTACCCACAGATGAGTCTCAATTTATTTGCCACACAAACCTTAATTCAACTAATTTGTTTATTAGTGTTTCAAGTCTTGAACCATATTATTGAATAGGTCAACGTATTGAATGGGTTGAACATGAGTAAATTCCTAACAGATCTACATATTTGTTTAGTAACAGATGAAAGGACCTTTAAACATAGGAACTAAATGACGTGATCATGCACATATATTCTATATCTCGATTTAATAGTAGAAGAACCAACCTAGCTTCCAGCCAAATTCTCCGGTTGTTTGTTAGCTATCATCAAGAATCGTATGTTTGTTCCGCTAAGCATCGCTTTTAGATCATAGAAAACTCTGTAATCGTGTTTAGTGGATTAGGATTTCATGTGAAACCCTAATCCTATTTTTGAGTGATTTTAGCAAGAGTTTTCTCGCTTTGATTTCTCGTGGTGTTTTAGACTCTAGGCTAGCCGCTTATTTATAGGTAGAAATTAGGTTTTAGCATTAATGGTCGCATTTTTTGGCTTTTGCAGATCTGATAATGTGGGCTCATTGAGTATTCTTGAGAGCAAGAACAGCACTCTGTAGATTACCGATGCTCGCCATTTATTTAATTTTCGCTTTTATATTCTTTGTATTTTTTATATTATTTATTTTTGTATTTTTGACTTTTTGACTCTTAAGTGCTTCTAATTTGTAAATTAAACTAAGTAGAATTTTTGGATTGTATATATGCTTAAATAAATTAAATAAACAAAATAAGAATAAAAATAATAAGAAAAGGGAGTCAAAGCCAAATACAAAGACGACGAGAGCGGGTCGGGACTCGACAAATACGCTAAAACTAGACCAAAAATAAGAGAAATGGGTGCGTTAACTAAGAAACCACAAAATTAACTCGGAATCGCATTTATTAAATCTGAATTTAAACCAACTTTTGTGAAGAAAGACTTTTAGGTAGACTTGCTTACGCATTTACTAAACTCGGACACGGACGTTAGAATTGAAGAACGCGCGAGAAGATCGATCATTCGCGCAAGCGCGTCAATTTAAACAACGGCGCTTTTCGATTTGAACGGAACGAGTGACTGGAATTGGTTTGGATTGGTAAATCAGACTCTACGCTGATAATTCTCGTAATCATGCGATCCAAACACGCCTTACTAAAAAATAAACGACTAAAGCGAGAAAAAGAAGACGGACAAAATTGGGGGTATAACACCACTTACCCGTATTCTCCTCAAGTTTATTATTTTTCGGACGACTTTAATCACATGCGCATCCGTCCTCCATTCACCGCCTTCAACAATATTTGGCTTTAAGTTAGAAATAGCCCCATCTCAACTTCACCCTAATGCTTGGGCATTTGTAATGAGCTTTTGAGTCAGTATGCATTCATCTAGGTCGTACCTTTTCCTTCAACTTTTTTGCATATGTTTCAAATAAACAAAAGGACCAGAAGTAAATGCAGCAAACCCGCACGCTTAGAGCATTGCACCTCCGATCCGCATCAGAATCAAGGTTTTTCGCCATATTCGTAAAGTTTGAAGTATGAATGGAAGAATAAGTTTTTCCGGGTCGAACCTGTTGCCGGGCCAGGTAGATCGAGTTGGGACATTTAATGTCGAGAATGACATCGCTCACTACCAAGTTTCCTCTTGGTTCGACCCGCTACGATTGATTTAAAAAGCGCATTCCGTTGAAAAGAATCATTTGAACGAGGAGGATCGTAATACCTTGAAAGTGCTCCAATTTATTGCGCATCGGATCGCCACCAACAACGCAGAATAGCCGACTCTATGGGGTTTCGATACCGTTGTTGGTGGCATCCGATTAAATTTGAACAGTCG